>JALPQI010007549.1:0-35612 GCA_025490895.1 Thaumatotibia leucotreta | reverse complement strand
AACTCGGGAACTTTCTAGACGAATTATCTCGAACTTCGAGTGCCTTGTATAAAAGCCCAGTATGACCCGGCCGAAGGGGTAGTTTCTATCGAGACAGCGAAGAGATAACATTAAGAGCGAAGATTGCGAATCTACGGCGAGTTTGAGAGTGTTAAAGTGTACCAGTGTGAAGTGTCAGTGTGTGATTAGTGTTTTAGTTTAGTGTTTGTTCTTTTAATAAGTAATTAAAGTATCAGTTTTAATTAGTGGCTTATTTATACATTTTCTATAAAAAACCCACCCCACAAACGTAACATTATTAAGCTTGGCATTTTTATTCATCACAAAAGTAGTTGATTAATTTTAATTTTGTTGTTTCAGTAGTAACTTGGATATCCTTTTTTTAATTTCAAAAGTATTCTATGTAAACTTTTTTCCTTTTCAAACCTAAATTGCCTTTTCTCTTTCCGTGATATCCACTAATAAACTTTGAAAACGCCACCTTTATAATACGGTATTTTAAGCGTATTATAAAGGTGGCATAATAAAAGTAAAGAGAAATGGTAAAATGGCCTTTTGCAAACGTGACGAAATCAAACATGAAGTACATCAAATCAGGCCCGTTCTGGGTGACTGGAGAGTAATAAATAAATAACTTATATATCTTGGGACATAAACCGTGTGGTGACGGAAACCGTGTGGTGGTGGCAGTAAGAATACATTTGTCATCACCCCAACTCCTCCTGCGGGTGTCGTAAGAGTCGATTAAGGGATTGAAGTGTCACTGACCATTATTTGATAAAAGATTGATGATGGGCAGTAGCGTCATCATAGTGGACAAATTACTGCGATCGCCAATCCGCTTGCCCAGGGTGGCGATTCTGGGCAATTTCCTCCTAATGCGTCTATACGAATAGTTAATAGGAGTGACCTACGTCCAGCAGTGGACTATCATATATATATATGATGATGCTGAATATGCTGATCTTGGGACATCTTACACAAATCGACCTAGTCCCTCGCTCGGTAAGCTCAATTAAGGCTTGTGATGTGGGTACCAGGCGACGATATATATAATAGATAGATACATATACATACTTAAATACATAGACAGCCAAGACCAAGGAACAAATATTTGTGATAGATAAATACACAAACAATGCCCTCGCCGGGATTCGAACCCGGAACCTCCAGCTTCTTATTTAGGTAGGGTCACTACGAACTAGGCTACTAAAGCTGACAAAGAGTATGAATAATGAAGATGAGAGTGATGAATTTGATAAGTGAAGAAAAAGAGCTTTCGAAATGAAAGCAATAATCAGCAATCGTCAGCAAAAAAAAAACAAACCTAAAAACTTGCTTTATTCCATAATAACGCACTTTTAGAAGACAATCTTGGTGTTATTGTGAATTTAAAATCTTAAACCTTGAGTACACATACATTTTTAGTTAAAATTGACCATAGTTATGCCGAAAACGACCAACTTCCATTTTTTACATTGCAGAAAGCAACCAAACTCCCTTGAATTCCATAAAAATGTTGACAAAAAATACTAGTTGGTCGCTTTTTGCATAACTATGGTCAATCATTGATGTTAGACGAGCGTCCGTCCTGGTTAATCCACGTTAGCTAGCGTAGCTAAAGCGACAGAATCTTGCTACGACTTACTATCCGTTCCTATTTTATTAATAAAGTTAGTGACATATGGAGTCCATCTTGCAGCGATAAACTGTCGCACCAATCATATGAAAAGCCTACTGACGTGACACATTAGAACGATTAGAATAGTTAGTACTGTGTTCCGGTTTGGGGGTAAGATAGCCGGTGCAATTCAGTAATGCCAGTGCATAGACGCAATCCATCTAAGTCCTCAGGGTACGCAGCGCATATGCGTTTTTTTGGTCACTAAGTCCAATGGCCTCAGTTCCTGTTTTCCATCAGGTGGGCTGAGAGCTCTCTTGTCTACAAAAACGAGTCTTTAATGAACCTGAAAATGAAAATGAAAATGAAAATATTTTATTGCGTATCTTACAAAATACATTACAATTACTGTGATGATGCCTCTTTTTAAGTAATATAAATACTTGTATTAAGACACATCGCTCTTCCTTAATAGTAGCAAAGTATTGAGAACATAAATATATAGTTATGAGAACATAACTTGTACGATTACATTTGAAATAAAATAAAACAAAAATAAGATTACATTACTAAAGACTAAAGAGTAGGTAGAGACTGTATACACAACTACATTGATCGTTTGTTTATCTTATATTGACTTTTAGATGATAAGTACATAAAACACTGTGTGTGTGTGCGTGTGTGTGTGTGTGTGTGTGTGTGTGTGTGTGTGTGTGTGTGTGTGTGTGAGTGAGCGTGTGTGTGCGTGTGTGTGTATGTGTAATTATATAGGACACTAAAAGTTATTTTCCAGTAGTTTTTCTATGTCTGAATAACTTTTTGTTTTTAACCATTCCGTCATTTTATTTTTGCATTCATGGGTGGTGGTGGAGTAAATGTCGATACTTTGGTTTATAACATTGTACAGTTTGGCCGATTGGGCTAACTGTTGCCTCCTTGCAAAAACCGTTTTAAATTTAGGGGGATTGAGTATTTTGGTACTTTTTCTTCTGCCAGACGCCAGTAATGGTTTGTAAGGGGTTTTTTTATGTGTTTTTATGACTATATGTAAAATGTAAAGTTTTCTAATTGACAGTAAATCGCAGGTTTTATATAGTTCTGTGGTAGGAAATCGATGTGGTTTAAAGTACATGACTTTAAGCAATAACCTTTGTGCTCTTTCCAGCTCTAATAGTTTTGTTTTTGTGGCGCCTCCCCATACAGTGATACAGTATGTTGTAACCGACTGAGCTAGCGAGACGTATATTTGGTTTAACATGTCTTTATGAGTCACGTGCCGTAAATTTTTAAAAATCCAAATAAGTTTTCTAATTCTTGCCATTATGCATTCTATATGACGTGCCAAGTTAAGCGCTGGTCTAACATTACACCTAAATACTTTGTTCGGTCAACTTTGTCTATGGTAGTACAAGTGCAGTCAGCCTGGGTGTTGCTTTGACAAGTGTGAATCCTTATCGTAAAATCAGAACCTGGCTGTGTTCGGCAGTAGTTTGTAAAACAGATGTAGTTGGTCTTAGCAGTATTTAGGGTTAGCAAATTATTTTGAAGCCACTTAGCTACCCTTGACAAACCCAGTTCTGTTGACGATCGCACCTCCTCCCAAGTTTTTCCGGAGAAAACAATTGCGGTGTCGTCCGCATACGTAAAAATTGTACCAGCTTTGATCTGCATGCTACAAAGGTTGTTAATGTAGACGAGAAATAATGTGGGACCCAAAACGCTGCCCTGAGGGACGCCGTAAGAGACAGTACATTCTTCACTAGTATGGTTCCCTACTTTAACCTTCTGTGTCCGATTCATGAGGTAGCTGTGAAGCAAATTTAGAGGACTGCCCCTTATACCAATACTCTCGAGTGCGTCGACAAGGATGGGAACAGAAACGGTATCAAATGCCTTTTTGAGGTCTAAGAATACTGCGATACATTTTTTATTTGCGTCTACATTATTAGTTATGAGTGAAGATATGTCCGTGACTGCATCATCAGTTGATAAGCCTTTCCTGAAGCCATATTGAGATTTTGACAAGATGTTAAATGTATTTAAGTACTTAATAAGCCTGGTATTTATTAGTTTCTCAAGTATTTTGGAAATCGAAGATAACACAGATATGGGTCTGTAGTTTGACACGTCATTTTTGTTTCCACCCTTGTGTACAGGAGTAATAATTGCCTGTTTAAAGATTTGAGGGAAAACCCCTTGATCAAAACATAAGTTTGCTAAATGTGTTATAATGGGAACTAATATATGACTGGCAAGTTTTAGGAATTTGGTAGGTATACCGTCCAAACCAGGCGAACTATTTGACTTAAGACTAAAAACAACAGATTGCACTTCACTTGGGTCCGTTTCAAATAGTACAAATGAGTTTGATTTAGAAGGGAGAGTACCAGAGCTAGGATCTTTTTGGGAAAGGTTTTTAAGAAGTATGTCTTCCGCGAGTGACCTGCCGATTCCAGCAAAATAATTGTTGCATGCATTTACAGACTCCACGGGTGTGCTCATAGTGTCTAATAGTTCGCTGCTATCTGTTTTTACTGGTTTCCGATTTGTGATGGTGTTAATAATTTTCCATAGTTTTTTAGGGTTTCCGTTGGCTTTTGTTAACTGATCTTTCTCGTATTGTCGCTTTAGTTTTTTAATTAAGTTATTGCAGTAGTTTCGATATCTCTTATAAGTTACTTTTAAAACAATGTTATCTGGATTAGCTCGAACACTTTTTTGCATGTTATTCCTGTTTTTTATACAGCGCAAAACACCAGGAGTGATCCAGGGTTTAATAATTCGCTTGCTACGGGGAATTAGTGTAATAGTAGTGCTGTCTAAAAGGCATCTTTTGATTAATGTTGTGAGGTTTTTAGCTAGAAGGTTAGGGTCGGTTGTGCTGTATAGTTCTGCGAGATTTTCCTTGGTGAGCAATTTTACAGCGTTTTCGAAATTTACGAGTGTTTTAGTCCTGTTACTGCTTTTATTTATGGTAGAGCTACTAGGGATATTGAGTTTAAGTAAGATCATCGCGTGGTCAGTTATAGTGGAATCAAGAATTAATATGTTGGCTGTCGTGTTCATTCTCTTAAGGTCGAGCATAAAATGGTCAAGGCATGTTTTACCTCTTGTTGGTAGTGAATGACCAGGTAATATCCCATGACTGGACATCATGTTGAGGTAGTTTAATCTATTTGATTTTGAAAAAGCCTGTTCGTCTGTATTTTCGGCTATATTTATGTTAATGTCCCCAGTAACGATGATTATTTTATTCGATTTGATGGAATCTAAGTGTGAACTAAGGGTGTCTATGAATTGGTCCGCGTTGTGTATCGACGGAGAGCGGTATATACCAAGAATAATTATGTCAGTAGTTGAAATTTCTAGGCATGATGCATGAGTCAACATTATCTCTCGAACTTTGATTTGGTGAGTATTTTTGACGTAAGCAACCACGCCGTCATTTTGGTTAAGATGTTTAGTAGTAAAAAAGGTGTTGTAGTTGTCCATTTTTGGGACAGGCTTCTCGGGGTGTAAGCGACACTCGCTTAAGATAATAACGTCAACTGCAAATGTAAATTGGTTTAAAACCACTAATAGATTATCCATGTTACCTTACACACTTCTTATATTTTGAGAAATGATAGTAAAGTCCGAGACGTCAAAATGTAGGTGTTGAGTTATATCTTCCGTACTACACTCCACTGAGTGTGCAATATTTAAATTATCTATTTGATTTATTGTCGAGAGTGTATCATCCATAGAGTGAAACTATTGGAGTCAGGTGTAGTAGCACAGTTTCGTTAGTAAATATATGTTTCCAGGACTTGTTGTTTTTGCAATCGTGCGTTATATAAGTGTATTGACGGCCTCTGGTTGAGGAATAACTTAAGTTTTCATGTATCGTGAGTTTACTTTTGAATTTTTGTGAAATAAAGGAATGATTGGAATATGTTGGTAGTTTTCGTGTTTGTTTGTGTAAATACATTTTATGGTATAGATTGTAAATAAAAACATGCTTTCTGTCGTTACTTATTCTATAATCGATTAGCACGGAAAATAAGTTTGTGTTTTTAGGAATCTTTGCAAGAAGATAATTAATTGTTGTGTGTTTAGTGTATATAGTGTGTAACAATGTGTTAGAATTTGTTTTTCTTAGTACTAGGTTAAACATAGGACAAATCATAATACAGTGGTATATCGGCAAAAATCGTGCAAAAAAGTTAAATAGACATAGAGAACATATACCTAGTCAAGTTTGCTGCATTAACCTTTGTATCTGCGCCTCATTTGTAATCAATATAACTTGTGAAGTATTGTTTTTTCTAACAAAAACCTTTCCTAGACTCGTCCAGCAGAACTCGTACCCCTTCGAACGTGCTAAGTCTCGAGCTAAGAATCGCAGGCGGGCGGCTTTGGCGGTTAAATGTTCTGTGACGTAGATCGGAGTTTCCAATGATCTGTGACCTAGATGTTTTGCACTTAACTTATTGTCTTTGTTCATCGTGTTGTACTGTTTACATTTCGCCAAGAAGTCTGTCTTTGCAATAGCCGAGACCATTTCAACTATAATAGGTGAATTTGGCTTGTCACTCTTCTGGGTGCGGACTCTATATATGTCCGAAATGGCCGTGGTCTCTATTTTGTAGCCTATTGTTTTGGACAGCTGAGTGACCATAGTGACCAAGTCTTCGCGAGTTTCCTTCTCCAACTTTGGAGCATTTTTAATTTCCAAATTTTTCTTACGACCTTCTCGTGTCATATCTTCTATTTTTTCTTCAAGGAGATTGATGTACTCCTTGTCCGCCCGCCTGTCCTTTTCAAGGTTTTCTATTTTTTGCTTTAAAACCTCGTTTTGTGCAGACAGGAAACTGACGGTAGCGTCAATTTTTGCGTTAGTCTCTTTTATTTCGAGCAGAGTGAGGTTTATTTTTTTGAACTCTGACGCTTGAGAAACCTTAAGATCATTTAACATCTGTCTCATTTCCACCTTAAACTTGTCTAGTTCTGTCCCAGGGCTGTCTCTTGACCGTTTGTTTCTTCGCTGTTGAGCGAAATTCGGCGGTGTCATTTTCAATTTTTCTTCTTGGTTGTCGGAGTCTGCTGAGTACACCGAACCGTCTCTATCCGACATTGTTCGCGAGCACGTACTAGGAATGTATAAAAGCAAAAGAGATAAGCAAAGCGCGCGGGTGCGCAAGCTATGAATGGAGTGCGCGTAGCGTAGCGTAGTACACACAGCCAATAGCGTGCGAGGGCGGAGTCGGCCTGCTGCGTATGTGTGCCGCGCGACGCGCGCGCAGTTAGCTACGTACGTGAGTGTGCGTGTACCAGGGCAGCAGCTACTAGGCGTTGTGGCGGGAGCTCGTCGACTCTCTACGGTTTATGCACTCCGAATATTATGACTGATTTATTTGCAAATTATTTTATTTAATTTAAAATTTTAAAATTCTGTACGGGTACTAGGCACGTTTACACCTTGCGGAGGTCCGAGGGGAAGAGGAACCTAAGACCTTCAAATTGAAATTGTCACATCTGTCCGCTAAGCCATAATATATTATATCCTTTATCCTTCACGTTTATCCGACTACGAGTAGGTATGTTAAATGGCAACCTTCAAAAGACGGGAATCCCTGCTCCTATGACCGTTCCTAACTGTCGTATTATTCCTTAGAGCATCATAACATTAAACCAGTCTGCCTTTGTATAGTCCATTAGGTGTCCGTTCTAATGGGACTTTTAAAAGCCCTAAACACCCTTTATAAAGGCCATAAAGCTGTGATGTTTGCAAATCGTCTAATTGAAAAGTTTTGATAGGTCAACGTCGATTTTATTTGGGATCTGTTTATTTCGGACCTTCGTAATGTATGTGAAATGATATTATTTATTTGACGGTATATAAATCCGGTCGGTTGCATGTCAAACCGCGAATAAGGGTCGCCCCAAACCTATCGACGCTTTCGCATTTTAAGGCAAATCGCGTCGTATCATTGTTGATCGGTGTCGTACGAGTTGTTTCTTTTTCGCTCTTATTGAGTAGGAATAAAGGTTTTCAGTACGCGCCGCGCTCGCTAGCACTAAATACACGTGAGTTTAATATTTAGTTTATGTGGTTATATTTGTAGAGTTAGTTTTCTTACAAGTTGATTTTAAGGGTTTTTCTTATTTAGTTTGACAGGTGTGTCTCGACCATGTTCGAAACTTAAGGGTTCCCAGAAAGTCCAGCATTAAATTTGAAACTTATTTGTGAAGTAGCCCCTATGGCGAGCTTTCTGTTAATATCACTACATAGTATAAAATAAAGTCACTTTTTCTGTCCCTATGTCCCTTGGTACCTACGCTTAAATCTTTAAAAGTTAAAACTACGCAACGGATTTTGATGAGATTTTTTTTAATAGGTAGAGTAATTCAAGAGGAAGGTTTTTATGTAGGTATAGTACCCGTGCGAAGCCGGGGCGGGTCGCTAGTCTAAAAATAAAGAAAATTAAGTTTCGGTAACATTAACTTTCTCTATATGGCTGTGACAACTCACAAATATAAATGAGAAATACCCTTGAATTGGTTCCTTATATTGATTCTACCTGTGTGTCATCAAATACACGCTTGGTTCCGTGTATTTGATGACACACAGGTAAAATCATTATGGGTCGATTAAAAAAAATATTGATTGCGTAGATTGTGTTACGATAGTTAGTGATATAAGCTATCTGGTATAGTCTCTGTCCAACAATTTTTTGGCAGTGAAAAAAGGAAGAGAAATTAAAAAAAAATTTGAATATAAATGTTTGTTATTGCCACCTTTTGAATTAAGTTTCATTTGCCTTTAACCACCTTCAAAAATAACTTATTTTTTTGCTATCGACCCTTACGATTCCCGATTCTCGCTTGACCCCATTTTAACGACATTTTCCTTGCGAACTTTTGTGACTCCCAAATTGGACAATAAATTTTTAAGCGATCCCAATTGGTTGAAGTTTATTTTTATAAGCGATTTTACGTATTTGTGAAAAGGGTTTCGGGATAAATGTGACTTGTTTGATTTGGCATTATTTTTTCATAGACACAATGTAGATCCGCGGGCGAGATAATTTTATGTAATTTTATTTGTGGGTACAGGTAACCTCTCGGGAACCATGCCAAAGTAACACTATAAAGCACATTGTTAGAAATGTCTTATTAGTTCTCACTATGACATGGTTCTAGAGTGGCTTATGGTTTCGTTGAGTTTACATGGGTAGTAAGCGTAACATCTGTAAGTTCTTACGTAAGTTATAGGGACTGAGCTATACTAAAGAATGAGAGGTGAATATCACTATCTTGGTATAGCCCCGTCCCTATAACTTGCGTAAGAACTTACAGGTGTACGGCTGGCCTAAGGACTATCTGACGGTAAGTCTGTAGACGCCTGTGGCCTAATTCACCATAATTACAAGTGTGATAATTGTAAAATATCACTTTTACTGACGTCACAGGCCTCCGTAGGCTACGGCTACCGCTTACTATCGGACGGTCCATGTGCTTGTTTGCCACCAACATAAAATGATTACTGATAACGTTATTAAGTCGTTAATAAACTACTTTTTATTTTACGAGACCCGTGACAATTGTCGCAAGGTTTAGTACAATTCTCATTCAATCTTGACATGAGGTTCGGCATATATCGGGATTTCGCTACAATTGTCATGTTTTTTGTGACAATTGTAATTTTGCTTCACAAATACTAGTTAATTACTGCTGATTTATTACAGTTCCTGCACTACATTTTATGTTGGTGGCAAACTAATACCCCTTCCGATGGTAAACGGTAACTGTAGCCATATAGGCGCCCCAGATTGGAGAAACAGTAAATTTACAATTGTAGGACTTGTCAATGTGGTGAAATTGAGGCCTGTTATTATTATTATTTTGTAGCCTGTAGAGTGTCCCACCGCTGGGCAAAGGCCTCCCCTCTGGATTTCCACTCATCCCGGTCGTGAGCAATTTCTGACCAGTCGTTAAGAAATGCGTCCAGGTCATCCCGCCACCTTCGCCTAGGCCTGCCACGCCCACGTTGCCCTTGCGGCATCCACTCCGTGGCTAGAATGGTCCACCTTTGTGGATGCACGTGGCTGGGCCAGTCCCACTTCAGCCTGGCGGTTTTGGCTCCCACATCAACAATTCCGGTTTTTGAGCGCAGCGTAGAGTTCAGCTTTACTTCTATCATGCTGCAATTCTATCGGCAAAAATGATGGCACCAAAATTAGGCGGTTGAAATGCTCAGACATTCACCCAAGAATAGTCAGTGACACTTCAATCCCTTAAATAGTCGGCTGCTGACACCTGAGAGACGAATTGGGGTGATGACAAATATAATCTAACTGCTGTCTTGTACCCACAGGTCTGGCCCGGGGCGATGGTAAACGCCCGGATGGCATGACACTTGTTCCTTGGAAGCTGGGACGGCCTTTAGTACGGGACGCCACATGTGTCGATACTCTGGCGCCGTTCCATCTTCCAAGGACTTCGGTACAAGCTGGAGCGGCTGCCGAAGCGGCTGAAAACCTCAAGCGGCGCAAATATGCAGCCCATGTTTGAGCCGTTTGGGGTAGAGACCCTCGGACCTTGGGGATCTGGAACCCACTCCATTCTCAAGGAGCTTGGCAAACGCTTGACTGAAGCTACCGCTGACCAGAGGGCTGGCTCGTTTCTTGCTCAGCGCCTGAGCCTTGCTATTCAGCGCGGAAATGCAGCCAGCCTTCTGGGCACATTACCGTCGGGCTCGGAGTTTGAGCACGTTTTTTATATGTAAGTACGTATTATAATCTCTTTCTACTCCCGTACTTTTATTTGACATTTACATGGTCGTGACCACACCTTTAAGCCCCTAGGTACCTTACAGATGTCAGATAAGTCATTGTCCCTATAAACGCATTCGGGTTTACACGCAGTGCGTTTTTGGCATTTTAAGATACCTCGTGTATACAAGACTTAATGAAATACATGGCTACCAACCTAATTTAAAAAAAATCAGATGAACAGTAAACCATAGAGGAGCTTTCTTTTTTAATTTTGACGTCTCCCACCCGACAATGATGATTAATAAAATTGTGTTTGACTAAGAATATTTCTCAAATTTACAATTTTATTTAAAAATAAATGTGTGGTCGTAGAAAAAGTATTGTATGCAACATTGATTAACTGAGTCCCAAAATGCTCAAATTGTTACCCACGCCACTCACCTTTTTTGGGCTCTCTTAAACAAAAGTTGCATAAAATACTATTTTAAGATGTATTTTTTATCTAGATATTTAATTTTAGTGTTATTATTATTGTTTTCATAAATAAATTCACTGCTGTCACCAAACGGAATACTGTGTACCTACCTATTTCTTCTATCGCAGAATAATTATCCAGTTTCCTTAATGTAAAACTGTGTAAATGTAATCTAATTTGAATACTAATAATCACGTCCCAAAGGACTTAACAAACCGAACATGTTCGCAATCTAATTAATTCGGTTAAAGCTACAAAACAATTTACAGCTTGCCCGGATAATCCGGTTATTCCCGAACCGGTTTACGTAATAAATGAAGCTCGTTTTACGGTAAAATCAATATTTTAGGGCGGTTGTATACGGATTTAAAAATATGCAGCAGTTTTTTTGATAATAAAGTCCCATCAAAAATCATAGACAGGCACGACCAAGGAACAACAATTTGTGATATATAAATAAGTACACAAATAATGCCCTCACCGGGATTCGAACCCGGAACCTCCAGCTTCAAAGGCAGGGTCACTATCTAGTCTAACTAGGCTACGGAGGCTGACAATACCAATAGGCCATGGAGGGTGATAAAGTAATCAAAGATTGATTTATGTTTCCTCGTTTACGTATTATCCAAAACCTTACCTACTGAAATTTATTTTGGGTCTATTCTATGTCGATTTGTGTAAGAAAATGTTCCATGATATTAATTTATTTGCGTATACGTAATACTCTTTTTTCAGCCTCCGTATAGCCTAGTTGGTAGTGGCCCTGCCTACGAAGCTCCAGGTTTCGGGTTCGAATCCCGGCGAGGGCATTATTTGTGTATTTATTTATCACAAATATTTGTTCCTTGGTCGTGGCTGTCTATGTATTTAAGTATCTATATGTATGTATCTGTTATATATATCGTCGCCTGGTACACATCACAAGTCTTAATTGAGCTTACCGTGGGACTAGGTCGATTTGTGTAAGAAGTGCCAAGATATTTATCATTTATTTATTCTTAAAAAGGAAATCGTAAAACCAGAACCCCAACAGCCCCTGTGTACGGGATCCCTTACTCTGTAGTAAAATTACATTGTAAATCTTTTATTTTTGCACTTTTTACTTCCTCTTCCGTAATAACGGTAACTCAAGCTTTATCTGGCTTAACCTTATTATTTGTTTCTTTAGAGTTCTCATCTTACTTAAAATTTTTTAAGCTTTTCAGGGTTCCGTAGTAAACTCATCATTAATTTAAGAGTCAAACTCTGGTCGGCGTAACTGATGAATGTAGCTGTCTCCATGTAACTCTGTCTAAAGCCGCCTCCTTTACTTCCTTGTACGACATAACGTCTAATTTATCTTTTATTTGTTTCATGTTACTTTTTCTAGGTCTGCCTCTTCCTCGCTTTCCTTCAATCCTTCCTTCTATTATGTTTTTTTATCAAAGCGTCATGTCGTATAAGGTGGCCAAAAATTTTTGCTCTTCTATTTTCTATTATCTTTAACAAACTCTTTTTTTCATTCACTCTTTTAAGCACTTCTTCTTTTGTGATTTTTTCTTTCCAACTTATCTTCTCCATTCTTTAAACTAGGAACCCTTATAGTTTCTCTATGTCCGTCTGCCCATTTGTCCACATGTATTGTCTGTCCGCAGCTTAGCTCAGTGGCCGTTAACATTTTGCATTGCCAACGAGTGCTACGCGCTACGCTCGTAGCCGATCCCGTGATTTTTCCGCTTTGTAGCGAAAATGGACCTCCCACAGAGAACTCCCCTCGGGAGTTCCCAACGCTCAATGTGTTAATACTAGAACTTTGCAACTTGGTACATGCATACATATTAATCACGCCGACAAAGTGGTGAACAAAAAATTTTTTTTTTCGAGTACCTCCCCTATTAGTAGTGGGGATGATTTTTTTATTTTGCCGTAATGCTAAAGTGTGGGGTATCGCATCAACATTTTTTTTAATTAATATGCGCCCTAAATTTTAAGATTTTTTCTGAAGTCTTCGTTTTCGGATATAACTGCTCTAGAATAAAAAAAATGTGTAAGTATATTATCTCCCGACTTTTTGAGACTAGAGTTATTCCGTAAAAATGGAATTTGCATCAGTACCGTAATATTGGCTGCACAATATGTACGTATGTATGTAAATTCTTTATTGTACACAAAAAACAGGTAGAAAGATACACAACAATTCAAACAGGTACAAAGGCGAACCTATCCCTGTACGGGATCTCTTCCAGTTAACCTTTGAGCAAAAGAGTGAACTATATGAAACAAGAGATACTCGTAGACAAACAAACGTGTACAATGCGTGATTTGAATGATACCAATGTAATTATAATATATTATATTAGGTACCTTGGTATTCATCTTAATTATATTCATATATTCATATTCATTTTGTTTATTTGCGTTAAGTACATATTGTACATGCAAATACAGATAAACAGTAAAGTTTATTTACAAAGGTATAAAATTAGAGTAACAACATGGATTTCATTTCAATACATATCAATACTCAAATGATAACTTGATAAGTCTTTTCATTTGCTTATATCATCATTTAAATACATTAACATTTGAACAAAATTCATAAAATTCGTATATATACTACATATATTATATAGTTATAATGTAAAATACATAATTATATTTACAGTCGAGGAAATTAAATGTTTATCACTTTGCGGTTCAAGTTAATTTGGTAGTTTTGTATGTACTAAGCACGTCCAATGTAAAGTGAGCCATAAACTGCTAAACATTCAATTTCCTCGACCGTACATATTATGTACATATATCTATAAACAATTTCAATTTACATGGTAAATATCTCATTTTATGTCAGACTAATCATTATCAGGTAACCTGCATATTTTAACAGTCTGTCTGATCAATTAAAATTTGCATATAGACAGTGTGCGAAAATCTGCTAAAATCCATTTTTTCCGACAAAGGACACTATTCCCGCGGGTAAAATGTCCCTAGCAATATCGTTGAAAATAGTAATTCACAAATAATGCCCAATAGTAATTCTACGCGGTCTAGTTATTACGGCAAAAGTGCTCATAATATTGTAAATGGTTATCCGATTAATGAGAATTTTCAGTTTTAGGGACACCTAATTAGCGTTAGATAAAAAAAACTTAGTTACAGTCAAGTACCTACGATATCCTTAGTAATTTAAACTTGATCGCCGCTTTTATAATAATTTTATAATATCGCTTATAGTTTTTACAATTAACACCGAAAGCAAGTTTTCATTGAAATATAGTGCTTAAAATTAAATTGTCGCTACAAACCTAACTGAAATTAAGTTTTTTTTTAATTTTACGCTTATTGGGTGTCCCTAAAATTAAAATAGGTCTTATAATTCAATCTGCGACTATATATAACATGGACGTCTAATGCCAGCTCAAAAATGCTCCCAAACACAATTAAACACCGCGCATAGATCGGCGCAACATCTTTGACAAATGTTTGTACAATATAGCCAACCAAAACATTGACGGACCAATCACAACTATTTTTAAATGGCAGTTTAAGTTTTTTAGGTTAATATTGAAATTACCGTGATGTATTGAAGAGGGGGTGACATTTGTCAACTAAAATTCAGGACCGTTTTGAAAGGAAATTTAGTATGGCGTGCGGCTTCCATGTTTTATTTGTTCGTAGAATTCAATATTTTGTTTGCGGGCTGATTGAATTATACCATTTTGGAATTATGCCGTTAATTTAATATTTCATAATTGATTATCCAGAACAGATTTTCAGTAATAACCAAGGCTTCAGCTTTATTGTAATTATAATTAACCCGGAGTGGTGACAATAAATTAAATTAATACCAGGAAGCCCTCTGTTTTGTATTGTATATTCAGTAGCAGGAAATGTTCAATATTCCGTATTTTGTATACAAATGGGTCAGATTAGGGATGAACCTCGGATAAAAACAATTACCACATAGATACGAACTTTTATTATTTATTTAAAACATAAAAAAAAGGTCTCGGTTTTTTGATCATGCTTTCTCTGCCGATAGTAGACATTTCTCATATACTTAAGTAACTTACTGATATTTTTTTCATATAAATTAGTGCTTGGTATAGTACAGTTGGATTTTCTAATTGGTAGCGACCCTTCCTACGAAGCTTCGGGTTAAAATCCCGGCGAGGGCATTATTTGTGTATTTATTTATGTTGTGGCTATCTATGTATTTAAGTATTTATATGTTTATATAATCTATATATTACGTAATATCGTCACTTAGTACCCAGATCACGGGCCTTAATTGAGCTTGTCGTGGGACTAGGTCGGTTTGTGTATGAAGTCTCAAGATATTGATTTATTTAACGTAGTAATACTATATCGCATATTTATCCTTCACCTACTTTAAAAACTATATCCATAAGTTTTCCTTTCACTTCATACTCTAAAGGTCAAACCTAAGACCCCAAAGCCCCGAGGTCTGAAATCAATGGCTCGTGCGGACCTCCGAGTTATACCGCCGTTTTCTTGACCCTAATGCATTGTCATATCTACTAGGATGTTGTTCTACTTACTTACCAAGCCTTCGTCTCAAGTAAGACACAAGTTTTGTACAGTCTTACTTGTTGACTGTACAAAACTTGCCTCTTTGGGTATGTGTATGAAGGACCCATATTTAAGTCTCGGCCGAGACCGAGAATAAATTTGATTCTCGGCCGAGACCGAGACCGAGATTTTTATAGATAGTATGATAGGGGTCGCTTACTCTAAATTATTCCTTCCGTTCATTTTAAAGTGATATTGAAGTCTTTTCCATGTCAATATGACACCAATAAAATCGCGAGATGGCGTCAAGCTCGCCAATTACAGCTCATTACGAATCTTGGCCACGGCCAAGAGTCCCGGCCATTTTTGGCTGAGACCCGAGAGGGATATCTCGGCTCGATTTTTGGCCGAGAATGCCGAGACTGAGACCGACACATCTCGGTCGGACCTTAATGTGTATGCCCTTAGGCATATCTATGTTTTTAAGTATCTTTATAATGAAACACGTTGGTTATTCGCAACAGACTGATTTATTTTTTAACTTAAGGTAGGTATACAGTTACATATACTGTGAGGATAGATGGCGCTAGTAGTCATTAAAAGACCTCAAGTAACAAATTTTGATACCATAACAATACCCCCACTTATCAAAATAAGCTAAACATCTTTAAGAAAATTTGAAATTACAAAACAAGTTTAGTTGGTAAAATTATAGAGGAACCATGCCCAGCATTTTCATGAATTTAAAGTGTTTTACTGTACATAAACCTTTGGTCAGTAGATCGGCTGGCATTTCCTCTGTAGGTGTATACTCAATAGCAACACAATTAAGTTTCACAACATCTCTTACATAGTGATAACGTACATCTATGTGCTTCGACCTATTATGACTCTGATGGCTAGAAGCTAATTTCAAAGCACTCTGGTTATCACAATGCAAATTAATTACAATCAATTTACCAGTAATTTCATGCAGTAAATTTCTCAAATAAACCGCTTCCCTTGAAGCTTCTGACAGAGCGGTGTACTCCGACTCTGTACTAGATAGACTAACTGTCTTCTGTTTCCTGCTTTGCCAAGAAATAGCAGACCCTGACATTAGAAAACAGAAACCAGTATAAGACTTTCTATCTATGGCATCACTTGCCCAATCACTGTCTACAAAACCTTGCAACTCATTACCGTCTTTACAATATCTCAAACAATATGTTTTTGTAAATTGTAAATATCTCAAAATGCGTTTAGCATAATGATAATGTTCCGCACTGTAACAGTTATTAAATTGGCTAAGATAGCTTACAGCATATGCTATGTCTGGCCGTGTCAATACTGCCAAATACATTAAGCTACCAATTAATTTTTGATATGGAACATCTGGTAAACACCCTTCACATTTTTTTAAATTTAATTTAGGTTCAATTGGAGTACATTTTGTTTTACAATCTGACATATGAAATTTTGACACTAACTGCTCAATATATTGTTGTTGATCCACAGTTATTACACAATTTTCTTTGTCTACATTTATCCTCATACCTAAATATTGTCTTACAGGGCCTAGGTCTTTTAACTTAAACTCTGAGCTTAATACATTTTTCAATTTTTCAGTCTCAGTATCACTGTTTGAAAAAATCAGGAAGTCATCAACATAGAGCCCGACAATTATCTTTATTTTCCCTTCAGTTTTTGCAAACAAACATGGTTCATATTTACTATTTTTAAAACCTATTTTACTAAGGCAATCTTTTACTCTCTCATACCACGCCAAAGAAGACTGCTTTAATCCGTAAATAGCCCGTTTTAATTTCAACACATTTCCCCCACTTTTGTTTGCAAAACCTTCAGGTATTGACATATAAATGTTTTCTTTCAGAAAACCATTTAAAAATGCTGTGGTTACATCTAAATGCGTTATAGTCATTCCCAACTTAACACTAATAGCAAATAACAATCTCAAAGTAGAATGACGTACTACAGGAGAAAAAGTGTCTGTATAGTCAACACCAGGCTTTTGTGTGAAGCCTTTGGCTACAAGCCGCGCACGATATCGCACATTATTGTCCACATCACTTTTTTTGTTAAACACCCACCGACACTTCACTACCGACACATTCCCAGGGTTCGCGACAAGCTCCCATGCATCATTTTCTTCGAATGATTGTAATTCGTCAGCTATGGCCTGTCTCCACTGCTCCTTCTCTGGCCCTGCAACAGCCTCTGAGTAAGAGATCTCATCGGACGCCGGAACAAGACTGGGAACTCCCATACTGCTGAAACCAAACCGTTCTGGCTGTTTTCTTAGCCGTTTAGCCCTCGGTTCAGGGGTTGATGTATTCTGGACAGGTTCTTCTGGCTCATTATTTAATGGAGATTCTGTTAAGGTTTCATCACCGTCAGTGTCTGCTGAAGACTCTGAAGAGAGTTCAGTATTTTCCTCAACTGGAACTGGGTAAGATTCCCCCACTGAAACACTACTCTTCTCTTCTACACTCTGCACAGTTGCTTCTTCATCAAACATCCAGATAGCTGAGCTTTCAGGAGTATCTCTGCCATCCATCTCACCTTCCATCACTATAACATCTCTGCTGGTAGTTATGGTCTTCTTGAAAGGATTGTACAGCCTGTAACCTTTCACGGTCTCACTGAAGCCCACTAAAATATGTTTTGTGGCCTTTTTGTCCCACTTCAGGCGTTTTTCCTTTGGTATATGTACCATAGTCTTACTACCAAACAATCTAATGTGGCTCAAATCAGGTTTTGAACCATACCACAACTCAAATGGCGTTTTCTCTAATCCAGATACAATGGACCTGTTTTTCAGATAAACTGCGGTGCTGGCCGCCTCTGCCCAAAATTTCTTATCCAACTTTGCATCATAGAGAAGACATCTAGCCTTTTCAACTATTGAGCGATTAGACCTTTCCGGGATTGAGTTTTGCTCTGGGGTGTAACTGTTAGTGGTCTGATGAATAATGCCAGCATTCTTGAGATAACTTTGAAACTCATGGTTACAGAATTCAGTACCTTGATCAGTATGAAAAATCTTAATTTTCTTTCCTTGCTGGTTTTCTACTACCGACTTGAACTCTTTAAATTTGCTGAAAGCCTCACATTTCTGTTTAAGAAAATAGATAAATGTCATTCTACTGTAGTCGTCAATCAACAACATAAAATACCTGCTTCCATTTAAAGAACTAACCTCCATCGGTCCACAGAGGTCACTATGTATTCTGTGACACGTCTCAGTGCTTCTTGTACCAACATGAGTAAAAGGTAACCTTGTTTGCTTCCCTTCACAGCAAGTTTCACATTGTGACTTGGTTATGTCAAATGAACCATTGTATGACAAACCATCAACAATCCCGTTCTTCATTTTATTCATATCTTGACTATTGATATGCCCTAATCTTCTGTGCCACAGTTGTCCAGTAACTGCTGGAGCTGCCAACAAACAACTTTGTTTCTGAAGCCGTAATTTGTAAACACCGTTAATTAAATCGGCTACTGCAACCAAATCACCATTCTTGGCACAAATATATGAATGATTGTCGTCAAATGTGACTTTGTTGCCATTTTTTATAAGTTGACTTACTGATAACAAGTTTGTTGTCAAACTAGGCACGCATAGCGCGTTCTTCACTGTTATGTCACATTTCAAGTCTGAAATAATATTCACATCTCCGGAACAAACAACTGGTACTTTTGTATCATTTGCCACAATAATCTCTGACAAACGCGGCGAAAAGTTTGCATTCGATATCCAATCTTTGTTTACAACAAAATGTCCGCTCGCACCAGAGTCCACATAAAAATCTTCCTTACTAAAGTCGCCGCTAAGGAAAACAACGTTAAATACGCATTTACTAGCGTTTTTCTTCAACATTGGACACTGATTTCGATAATGTCCACTAGTTTTGCAGCGATAGCAAATTACATCTTTTGTTGTTGTATCTGTCACTGTCTTCTTGTTTGACGTCACAGACAACATAACCTCAAGACGTAGCATAGCCGGGCGACCCCCTCTGTCAAGCATACGGCGAATTCACTCCATATTAGAGCCACGCCTCCATTGCTAACTTCAGTCAGCGGCCGGCGTTCGTGAGATAATTACGAAAGTTTTAACGTGATTTACGACATGCAAAATGCATTACTGTTGCGTGAAATTGTGTAGCAAGAATACAAAAACATCTAGTGTGCAAAAAGATGGTATTTCGTCTCACAAGTGAGCAATTTTTTATTAATTTCAATTAAAATTAAAAATAGTTTAAACATAAAATCTAGTGCACTCGTTGATGTCTTTTTACAAAGTCTCTTTCTAATACTTTGCACGAAGTATAACTCCCTCCTTGTCTAGCGTAACGAGCAGGTAGGCCGTCTGAACTAGGGATGACCGTAGAGAATGTTTGTTTACTATCGATAAGGTAACTAAAGATAAATTAAAATCTTTATTCTCAATCGTACCCAGCAACAGACTCTGCGGTGGAGTCTCCGTATCCGAACTAGTGATGTCTATACCGGCAGTCTGTTTACTATCGATAAGATATTACGATTATATTCAATTATCCTCAAATAAATTCTGGTTTAGTGTAAAGTGTAGAAGTATAATTTTCAATAATACTATTATGTTAAATAATATTGTGTATCTTCTCTAAATGCCCAAACATGAAAGAAATGTGGATGAATGCCTCAAAATGGTCACATGATTGGTTTCCTGCTCCTAGCAGTGTGATATGTTCTCGACACTTTAAACCGGAATATTTCAAATTAAGTAACAAAAACGAATAATAGACGAATTTGATATAGAACGTATTTTAATGGTAGTTTTTTGGTAACTTTGTAATTACGAGTTAATGATTGTACGAATAAAAGTATAGGTATTTTATAAAATTGTTTTATTTATTATCTCAGAAAAGATATATTGTGATATTAATATTTGACCGCAACTTTGTCTGCGTGGATGATGATGATAAAATAACTATCCTTTGTCCTTTCCCGGGTCTTAAACTATCTCTATTCCAAATTGCATCTAAACCGGTTTAAATGTGTAGATGAAGACACAGCAGACAGACATTACATATATATTTTTTATATAAAATGCATTTTATTTGTCACACCAGAAGTTGCGGGTAGAAGCTAGTATCATAATATATCTACATCTGCGGGGATGATGATGATAATGATGATGATGAATGAAATATCGTTTGTCCTTTCCCGGGTCTTAAATAATCTCCATTCAAAATTTCATCTAAATTGGTTCAGCGATTTATGCGTGTAGACTCAGTAAACTGACAGACATACTTTCGCATTTATGGTATGCATTAGTACGGATATGGATTCACGGTTTTGTCGGTAAGTCACTGACAAATATCGAATTGTGAAAGCGATAGACATTGTAACCATCGATACTTTTATCGACATTCGGAAATCACTAGCGACCGGCGGACATTTTTGTTTTACACCTCATTGACCTTGAAACGACGAATCACAACACAGTTAGCTCATGTTACGCCGCCCGCACCTCAGCATTTTTGGCAGCATCGGTTTAAATGAAATAATTGTCTAAAGCTACGTCTTTAGGTTATGTTGTCTGTGTTTGACGTTGACAAGCCGCCATAATGTTTCGGCTTAGTGTTACTAGAGTGATATTTGTTTCTTGCTATCAATGCCCCATTCGCACTGCTGCCAACTTCACAGTCCTTCGCTACTTCCATGTCAAGTAACTTTGACTTGATAACATCTGCAGTTATCGAAATACCCGAATGTTCAATTGCCATAATCATGGGTGAATAACGATCAGACAAACCTGCTAATAATAATGACCCCACCCATTCTTCGGTTATTGTAAATCCTGTGCCATTTAACCTTTGAGCTGTTTCGACCATTTGTGTGACATAGGTAGACATCGAGTCACAGTTTTCTTGCCTTATACTGATCAAATGGCGAAGCAAGGTTATTTTTCTTGAGAAACCAGAGTCGTCAAACATGGTCTTCAGTTTAGTCCATAATTCCGCTGAGCTCTGTGTGTTCTTGATATGCACGTACAATGCTGGGTCTATAGTTAAAATTAACTTTGCCTTGGTTTTTGCGTCTTCCGTCGGCTTAATTTCAAATCCTGCTGGTGGTTTGATGTACTTGTCACTTCCATCTAGCACTAACAAGCTTTCGGCCGCAAAACACCACTCATCGTAATTGTCCCTGCCTTTTAACTTAGGCACACTATTGATATAGTTCGTAGTCATGTTTCCGCGAATAAACGTTCACTTTTATCTATTTTAAACTAAAATAACTGATAAAATATATGGAAACGCCCATAACCTAATGAAACACGTTGGTTATTCGCAACAGACTGATTTATTTTTTAACTTAAGGTAGGTATACAGTTACATATACTGTGAGGATAGATGGCGCTAGTAGTCATTAAAAGACCTCAAGTAACAAATTTTGATACCATAACAATACTTTAGGTATCTATTATAACATCACAAGCTTTAATTGAGTTTACTGTGGGACAAGACAAGATATTTTATAATATTCATTTATTTTTACACATTTTTCATGTTCTTTAACATAATTCTCCGTAATTAAAAATTATTAATATCATTGAATAAGTTTCTTTGAGGAAATTAGAGGGTTTGATCTATTTTAAGGACTTTGTCGCACAAATCGCCCAACAAAATGAGTTTGGGTCCTATTAAAAAAAATCGCTGGTGTAATTTTATATCATAGGTACGGCTCTATATACAACATTCATCAATGAAATCAGAGTACTGTTGGGTACCTTTCCGTGTACAGTCAAAGGCAAAATCAGGTGTATATAAAAATGCTCAAAAATATGTCCCAATGCACTTTAATTCTGTGCAATATGAACGTCGTAACATATTAACTATACTCTCGATACATAATTATTTTAGCACTATACAGGTTGGCCCATTCAAATCGGTCAGTATGGGAAAGTCTGAAACTATTAGACACGCGAAAATATGTTCTTAGGAACCATGTCATCGATTATAATAAGCACAACTGCGTTGATAAATATAAAAAAAAAACTTTTTTATTTAATATATACACAATAAACACCGAGTAAAATAAATTTAAGTACGTGAAAACAATTAATTCCATTCATTTTAGACATCGTGTTTCTTAGAAACATTTGTACTGCTTAACAACTTACTTTGCAACGATTTGAATGGCCACCCTGTATATAAGTGATATATTATGCATTTTTTAATGCAATGAGTGGCAAACGAACAGACAAGCAATTAACGTCGCCCATGGACACCCGCAACACCAGAGGCCTTGCAAATGCGTTGCCGACCTTTAAGGTGGTACGCTCTTTAAAGGTTTGAAGGTCGTATCGGATCTGAAACACCGCTTGCGACAGTTCGTTCCAAAGTTAAGCTATTCCAGACTTGGCGTGGCAGAGTTTAATGAAATCACAATTTCAGATGAGCAAAATACTCGCCTCAGCTCCACCAATCAGAACGCGTTGACCTCTGGCTTAGAAAGATAACTTTCCCTACAAGATTACTGACGGGTACTCCGATGTAACTCATTTCGGAAACTGGTGTCACTTGGGACGTATTTTGGTAAATAAGTTCTGATGTTTGCGATGTTTTTATATCGGGGAAACGTATAAGGATGTTAAACTGGGAGTTTATGTACAGCAGCGAATCGACTTTATTTCAGTTTACGGTCCATTCATCCTTAGTTGTCTTATCTAGTAAACAACTTTCTAACCTAAAAGTACACGTTTTCTGTTGTAAACTGCTGTTTCCTTGATTAAAAATTAAGCAATGTACTAATCACTACGGACGGACAGCACAAATACGGACTCAGGTATTTTGGTACAGGCAAATATGGCAGTTTACAACAGAAGATGTGTACTTTTAGGTTATAAAGTTGTTTACTAGATAAGATAACTGAGGATGATTGGACTTTAGATCGCAAAATGTTCTTTTTGGTTTAGCTGCAGTGTTTCTCCTGTAATTGCATTTGAGCGTTGCATTTCCATCCAAACTCTTACCGCGAGTGTCGTAAGAGGCGTCTAAGGGATTGGGGTCTCTGAACTTGAATTGATTGAAGATTGATGATGGGTAGCAACATAATCGTAGTGAACACACTACTACGATCGCCATCCTGCTAGCCCATCCAGGTAATGATAGGTAGTATCTCCTAACGTTTCATACGCAATGGGAATAGGAGATACCTTTGAGAATGAGACAGGCTGATTATGAATTGATTTGAGGGTTTTCCAAGAGAATCCGGATTTAAAAATACCGTCCCAAATGTATGGGCATCCTTAGGCCCAGCACACACGGTGAAACGCAACTGCAACGAAACTCTTTTGAAATTATAGGTTTGAAACCAGTTTCAAACGTTTTCCACACACGCTGCAACCTAAATGTGATGAAATTAGTCACAATCATTCCGATTTTGAGACCAGACAGACGTGCCCAAAATGTCTAGTTCAAGTGATGAAGAAGTTAAGAATAATTAAATAAACAAAATTATCAACTCACCTGTCATATTCATTATTTTTCCAATTTCAGCCCATGCTTTATCAGTCTCATTCCTGCGAGAATAGCCAGAAAGTTTTGTATTGTACAAGCAAGGATGTTTCTCGACTTCCAATACAAATTGAATATTTTTATTTTCATCGTCAGCCATTTTGTCGAACAGAAAAGACGCGAAATCCGACACGAGTTTCCTGCACGCTGGTTTCAAAGCAACTGATCTGCAACGCGTTTCAAACCGGTTTCAACCTAGTTGCGTCGTGTGTTGTTTCTCAAAGGTATCTATGGCATAAACTCAAAAGTAACTAGTAGTTGCAATTTCGTTGCAGTTGCGTTTCACCGTGTGTGCTGGGCCTGCGTCGTGCAAGTGGTTGTCAAAATAGTAAATTACGACACAAGTGCGAAAAACACGGAATTCGAAACGAGTGGCGATGTTATAAAACACGACCAATAGGGAGTGTTTTAAATAGACACGAGTTACTAATTTCCTTTTTGCACGTGTCTCGTACGACGTTTATTAGTACAGATGGCCCTCCGAACTATTGGACCTGTCATAAAATGAGCCACTTCTCGCACTAGCGCGTAAAAAAAGGCAACATCTGTACTAAAATAGAACATTACGACACAAGTGCGAAAAACATGAAATTCGAAACGAGTGGCGATGTTTTCGACACGAGTTACGAATTTCATTTATGCACGTGTCTCGTACGACGTTTTTTAGTACAGATGGCCCTCCGAAGTTTTGGACCTGACGTAAAATGACACACTTCTCGCACTAGAGCCTAAAAAACGCACCAACTACCAACTGTACTAAAAAAGTAATTTATTTTCCAACTTTTACTATGAAGCTAACCCCCAAAATCCTAAAAAGCAATATAATGCATTCAACTATAGTTTATAGGTACGATTTTTTGTGTAGGATAAAAACACGCATTGCAATTGTTTTCACTTCCATTATTTTCACGACACGCTAACTGGGTATTACGATGGACGTAGCTTATTCGGGTTGCAAAATATGATATCTAGAGTAATATAATCGTCAAAGACCTTAGGATCTAGTGTGCAATGTATACTTTGTATGGTTTTATGTTCCAGACCAGAATCATAATAAATCATCTCGCTAATTTATGGTATTGAAATTTCATACTAAAGTCGCGCTTTCACCGAACGCGCCTTCGTTGGAGTGACAGAGAAAAATACTCGAAATTTACGAATTTCGATTTTCGCGGTAGTAGGCCTGATTGCAACTACGAGTAAGGTTCTTTTAATCTGACGCTGATTGGATGCCCCTAAAAGTGAATCATGTTCCATGACAGTTCTTTTATTTTCGTGTTCTACCTCAAATTGAAAATATTAGGATGGAGGGTATAAGTTTGACTGAGAAAAGAACGAATGAGGAAGTATTGGATAAGATAGGGGAGAAGAGATCTCTAATGAAGACGATTGAGAATAGACGAGGAATTATGTTGGGGCACCTGTTACGACATGAAAATTATATTAAAACTGTAATTGAGGAAAGTTTGGCCGTGTGGTGACGGCAGTAAGAATACATTTGTCACCACCCCAACTCCTCCTGCAGGTGTCGTAAGAGTCGACTAAGGGATTGAAGTGTCACTGACCATTATTTGATAAAAGATTGATGATGGGCAGCAGCGTCATCATAGTTGACACATTACTGCGATCGCCAATCCGCTTGCCCAGCGTGGCGATTATGGGTATTTACCTTCTGATGCGTATAGCACAGTTAATAGGAGAGGCCTACGTCCTGCAGTGGACTATCATAGGCTGATGCATGCATGCATGTAATTGAAGGAAAAGCGGAAGGGAAGACGGGCCCAGGGAGACCAAGGCGAGAATTTTTGAATCAAGTGAAGGAGAAAATTAACTCAAAACATTAGCAGGACAACGAACGGACTAGCGTTTACTTCACCGACAAGAGCGAGGCTCTTAAGTAGAAGAAGAATACCTCAAATTGATATAATGTTTGAAACACCGGAGTCATCACTCGCACCGTCACGATTCGCCAGATTGGGGACGCGGCTCCAGTTTGGATTGAAATACGTTTCGGGATTGCTAATTTTACGGGGTTTTGTTAGCACTGCCAGCATCATAACTTTGTAAAGGCTTAACTAGCAATGTACTAGTTGGAGATGGGCGTAGTTTTTTCAAATTTTCCAAATGAAAAAAAGTCCAAATTTGGAAAATTTAAAAAAACTACAACAAAATAAAAAAGTTGTTTACTAGATAAGACGGCAAGGATGAATGGACTTTATATATTATATTTTTGAGTATACACCTTATTTTTCCTGTGACTGTACTCGCCCATTCCAGTCATTCAACTTGTAAACGTAATATCAGATCAATGAAACGTCTCATCAATCAAAATCGTAATCAATGATCCCAAAACAGAGTGTTTCGTTACCGTAGTTAATTATAAACTAATTTACGAAGTTATTGAACTTATAAACTTGAATTAGATGCCTATGTAGCTACCTCATAAATCTGATTCTGGAGGGAGTAGCCAAGTTGCTAAAAATTGCCGTGTGGTGACGGCAGTAAGAATACATTTGTCACCACCCCAACTCCTCCTGCGGGTGTCGTAAGAGTCGACTAAGGGATTGAAGTGTCACTGAAGATTCTACAAGATTGATGATGGGCAGCAGCGTCATCATAGTGGACACATTACTGCGATCGTCAATCCGCTTGCTCAGCGTGGCGATTATGGGCATTTACCTCCTAATGCGTCTATCATCATCATCATCATCATATCAGCCAAAAGACGTCCACTGCTGAACATAGGCCTCCCCCAAAGATTGCCACAATGACCGGTCCTGCGCCACCCGCATCCAGCGGACTCCTGCGACCTTCACCAGGTCATCGGTCCACCTTGTGGGGGGCCTACCCACGCTACGCCTTCCGGTACGTGGCCGCCACTCAAGAACCTTCCCACCCTAACGGCCATCGGTTCTACGCGCAATGTGCCCCGCCCACTGCCACTTCAGTTTAGCGATTCGGAGAGCTATTTCGGTTACTTTGGTTCTGCTGCGAATGGTCTCATTTTTAATCCGATCACGCAGAGAGACTCCTAGCATAGCCCTCTCCATTGCCCTTTGTGTGACTTTGAGCCTTCTTATGAGACCATTTGTAAGCGGCCACGTTTCAGTACCGTATGTCATCACTGGCAACACACACTGATTAAAGACTTTCGTCTTCAAACACTGCGGAATATTGGATGAAAATATGTGTCGTAGCTTCCCGAACGCTGCCCAACCGAGTCGGATTCGACGATTGACCTCTTTCTCGAAGTTGGACCTACCTAACTGAATAGTTTGCCCTAGATATATATATTCGTCTACAACTTCGAGTGTAAAGTCTCCAAGATTATTACGGGAGTTGGTGCTATATGGGAATTCGACATGATTTTCGTCTTATCCATGTTCATCCTAAGACCAACTCGCTCGGAGGCTTTACTGAGGTCAACGAGCATAGTACTTAAGTCCTCCAAGGTCTCAGCCAAGACTACTATATCGTCAGCGAATCGAAGGTGAGTGAGGTACTCGCCGTTTATGTTGATACCCAGCCTTCTCCAGTCCAGAGTCTTAACGACATCCTCCAGTGCAGCGGTAAACAGCTTAGGGGAGATGACATCTCCTTGCCTAACTCCCCGCTGCAGCAGAATAGACTTCGAGCTCTGGTCTTGGAGTCGGACTAACGTTGTGGCGCTCTCGTATAAACACTTCAACACCTCGACATAGCGGTAGTCGACTTGGCACCGTTGGAGAGACTGTAGTACTGCCCATGTTTCGATCGAATCGAAGGCTTTCTCGTAGTCCACAAACGCTAAACAGAGGGGCAGGTTATATTCTTCGGTCTTCTGTATAACCTGGCGAAGCGTATGGATGTGGTCTACGGTACTGAAGCCTCTTCGGAAACCGGCTTGTTCGGGAGGCTGGAAGTCATCGAGCCTGCGTGCAAGACGATTCGTAATGACTCTTGAAAACAGCTTATAGACATGGCTCAGAAGTGAGATGGGTCGGTAGTTCTTCAATAAAGCCACAAAGTACCCAAATATAGAGGGTCTGTTTCATAGAAGGCTCAAATAGTTCGGAATATGTTACAATAGATGTCACTAGGAGCACGATTGACTAGTAATAGATTTAGTTTTATTTGAAATCCAGATATTTACTACCTGTTAGTGCACAGTTTTAATTAATTTAGCATCATACATCGAAAAAAGTCCAAACCACCCTTTCTAGAAGAGTAAATTAGTAAATAAAAAAATTAACAATTTTTGGAATAAATTGATTTCAGCGCCATCTATTATTGCACGTACATATTTTTATGCGTTTTTCTCGATACGCGTCAAACAGTACACTGCTCGAGTCTTGACAGAAATAATCTATAGATGTCGCTAAACAAAATCTTGCATATATTGATTTTAAATGTTTAAGGAGGTCTAAAAAACCAAAAAACTAATAAATACAATAAAAAAAAAGTAAAAAGTCCCTACATCACTAATAATAACAAAAAAATACATACATTACAAGTCATATGCTAGGATTTGAACCCGTAACATAACAACTGATAACAATAAATAGCTGATTAGGGTATATCCGAATTATACAACATATACATTGCGGCGCGGCGTTGCCGTCGTCAGCATTCTCTTTGCTTTACCGTAATCTGACGAGCTGGCAACAAACGAAACGAGAGGCATAGAAAATTTAAGGTAATCTGAGCATTGCATTCTGTTTCTATTCTACGCTTCAATACCAAACTCACATAGCGAAATAATAATTAAACTCTTACTAATGGCACTCTATCTATATCATTGGCAATAAATAGCTCTCTACTCTGTCCAACATCCAACAAACTCTGTAAGAAAAAAAAGGCTAATACTAATTTTCTCTTATTGTGTCTACATTTTTTGAATTTGCCATTGTGTCCATTCTAAGATCCAAGATGGCGGGAACTTTTTTTGCAATTTTCATCATTATACTCGATTCCGACTAATTCGCATGTACGTGGAATACGATTTCCGGGTCCATTCTAAAATCCAAGATGGCGGGAACTTTTTTTTCCAATTTTCATCATTATACTCGTTTCCGACTAATTCGCATACGTGGAATACGATTTCCGGGTCCATTCTAAAATCCAAGATGGCGGGAACTTTTTTTTTGCAATTTTCATCATTATACTCGTTTCCGACTAATTCGCATACGTGGAATACGATTTCCGGGTCCATTCTAAAGTCCAAAATGGCGGGAACTTTTTTTTTTCAATTTTGATCATTATACTCGATTCCGACTAATTCGCATACGTGGAATACGATTTTCGAGTCCATTCTAAAATCCAAGATGGCGGGAACTTTTTTTGCAATTTTCATCATTATACTCATCATCATCATCATCATCATCATATCAGCCGAAAGACGTCCACTGCTGAACATAGGCCTCCCCCAAAGATTGCCACAATGACCGGTCCTGCGCCACCCGCATCCAGCGGACTCCTGCGACCTTCACCAGGTCATCGGTCCACCTTGTGGGGGGCCTACCCACGCTACGCCTTCCGGTACGTGGCCGCCACTCAAGAACCTTCCCGCCCCAACGGCCATCGGTTCTACGCGTAATGTGCCCCGCCCACTGCCACTTGAGTTTAGCGATTCGGAGAGCTATTTCGGTTACTTTGGTTCTGCTGCGGATGGTCTCATTTTTAATCCGATCACGCAGAGAGACTCCTAGCATAGCCCTCTCCATTGCCCTTTGGGTGACTTTGAGCCTTCTTATGAGACCCATTGTAAGCGGCCACGTTTCAGTACCGTATGTCATCACTGGCAACACACACTGATTAAAGACTTTCGTCTTCAAACACTGCGGAATATTGGACGAAAATATGTGTCGTAGCTTCCCGAACGCTGCCCAACCGAGTCGGATTCGACGATTGACCTCTTTCTCGAAGTTGGACCTACCTAACTGAATAGTTTGCCCTAGGTATATGTATCCGTCTACAACTTCGAGTGTAAAGTCTCCGATTATTACGGGAGTTGGTGCTACATGGGAATTCGACATGATTTTCGTCTTATCCATGTTCATCCTAAGACCAACTCGCTCGGAGGCTTTACTGAGGTCAACGAGCATAGTACTTAAGTCCTCCAAGGTCTCAGCCAAGACTACTATATCGTCAGCGAATCGAAGGTGAGTGAGGTACTCGCCGTTTATGTTGATACCCAGCCTTCTCCAGTCCAGAGTCTTAAAGACATCCTCCAGTGCAGCGGTAAACAGCTTAGGGGAGATGACATCTCCTTGCCTAACTCCCCGCTGCAGCAGAATTGGCTTCGAGCTCTGGTCTTGGAGTCGGACTGACATTGTGGCGCTCTCGTACAAACACTTCAACACCTCGATATAGCGGTAGTCGACTTGGCACCGTTGGAGAGACTGTAGTACTGCCCATGTTTCGATCGAATCGAAGGCTTTCTCGTAGTCCACAAACGCTAAACAGAGGGGCAGGTTATATTCTTCGGTCTTCTGTATAACCTGGCGAAGCGTATGGATGTGGTCTACGGTACTAAAGCCTCTTCGGAAACCGGCTTGTTCGGGAGGCTGGAAGTCATCAAGCCTGCGTGCAAGACGATTCGTAATGACTCTTGAAAACAGCTTATAGACATGGCTCAGAAGTGAGATGGGTCGGTAGTTCTTCAATAAAGCGTTGTCACCTTTTTTGAAGAACAGTACCACCACACCTCTGTTCCATGCCTTTGGCGTTCTCCCTTCCAGTAAGACGGAATTGAACAACTTCTGAAGGGCCGTAAGGATCGGTTTACCACCCGCCTTCAGAAGCTCAGCTGTAATTCCGTCCTCCCCAGGCGCCTTGTTATTTTTGAGCTGTTCAAGAGCCATTCTAATCTCGCACAGGCTGATGTCCGGGATGTCTTCTGTATAGTGTCGGGTCAGTCTAGCTCTGAGGTTTTCCGCTAGATCAACTTCGGGTCTGCTAGTTGACGTGCACAGCTGTCCATAAAAACCCTCTATCTCACTCAGCAGCTCAGATCTGGATGTGACGATTCTACCATCCTCAGTCTTTAATTTGGCGAGCTGGCTTTGCCCAACAGACAGATCCCTTGCAAAAACTTTAGAGCCCTTGTTCCGCTCGATGGCTTCTTCTATACACTTGGTACGGAATTGGCGCATATCGCGTTTGAGGGACTTAGAGATTTGTCTGTTGAGCTGCCGGTATGAAGTCGCATCAACTGAGGATTGTAGAACCAGTTCACTCCTTTTTTCCATTAGCTTCTGAGTGGAGTCGGAGAGCTTTCTGGTCTTATTTGTCCGCTGGGCCTTAAAAAACTTAGACCCAGCGCTATGGACAGCTTCCACAAACCCGTCGTTGAATACGTCCACGTCATCGCCTAGGCAATCGAAACGGTTTTGGAGTTCCAGCTGAAAGCTCTCGGGGTTTTGGAGATGGAGTGCAGGACGGAGCGTAGACTTCATCAGTCGCGAGCGTTCTAGCTTAGGACATATATTCAACGTGCCTCTTACCAGGCGGTGATCGCTACCGGTTTTAACCGTACTGATCACAGAAACATCGTTGAATATATGTCTCTTCGTCGACATGATGAAGTCGATCTCGTTTTTAGTTGCACCGTCGGGACTCATCCAAGTCCATTTTCTGTGCTCGCGTTTCTTAAAGAAGGAGTTCATCATGTAGAGTCCCTCCTTCTCCAAGAAACCAGCCAGCAGATGGCCCCGGTGGTTCCGACGTCCAACCCCAAATTGCCCCACCCTCAGTTCGTCACCATCTCTCTTGCCCAGTTTCGCGTTGAAGTCCCCCATAACAACGGTGAAGTAGGTTCTGGAGCTATGCATGGCTTTTGAGATATCATCATACATAGCCTCCACCTCGTCGTCGGAGTGTGTCGAAGTCGGCGCGTACACCTGTATGACCTTCAGCGAGTATCTCTCAGATACTCTGAGTATAAGGTACGCCACCCTAGCCGACACACTCTCGATCTTCACCACGTTGTTTACGAGGGACTTGTGGACGATGAACCCGACACCTCCCTGGGACTGTTGGTCGCCCTCCCGGAAATAGAGCAAGTTGCCGGACTTTAGGATTATCGTGTCCTCGCCCTCTCTTCGGACTTCTGACAATCCCACAATGTCCCAACGCAACTTGCTCAATCCTTCCTCCAGTTCCACTAACTTTTCGTCGGTCCGCAGTGTACGTGTGTTGTACGTTGCCAGGGCCAGAGGTCGTCGGTGGTGGTAGCCGGATCTTTGCCGGAGATTCTTAGCACCCCTGACCCCGCTAGCACCCTGGCCGCTACCATAACCAGGGCACCGGGGGTCGCCGGAACCTCGGGGCCGCGGCCTTGTTTGTAAATCCATGGGGGGTAGTTGCCATAATCGCCACGCTTGGCATGCGGGTTGGCGATCGCAGTGTCTCCACCGCACTTTAGGGATGCTGCTGCCCATCCCCCGGTGGTATTATACTCGTTTCTGACTAATTTGCATACGTGGAATATGATTTTTGGGTCCATTCTAAGATCCAAGATGGCGGGAACTTTTTTGCAATTTTCATCATTGTACTCGTTTCTGACAAATCGCATACGTGCAATACGATTTCCGGGTCCATTCTAAGATTCAAGATGGCGGGAACTTTTTATATTGCAATTTTCATCATTATACTCGTTTCCGACTAATTCGCATACGTGGAATACGATTTCCGGGTCCATTCTAAAATCCAAGATGGCGGGAACTTTTTTTTGCAATTTTCATCATTGTACTCGTTTCTGACTAATTCGCATACGTGGAATACGATTTCCGAGTCCATTCTAAAATCCAAGATGGCGGGAACTTTTTTTGCAATTTTCATCATTATACTCGTTTCTGACTAATTTGCATACGTGGAATATCATTTTTGGGTCCATTCTAAGATCCAAGATGGCGGGAACTTTTTTTTTAAAATTTTCATCATTATACTCGTTTCTGACTAATTCGCGTACGTGGAATATCATTTTTGGGTCCATTCTAAGATCCAAGATGGCGGGAACTTTTTTGCAATTTTCATCATTGTACTCGTTTCTGACTAATTCGCATACGTGCAATACGATTTCCGGGTCCATTCTAAGATTCAAGATGGCGGGAACTTTTTATATTGCAATTTTCATCATTATACTCGTTTCCGACTAATTCGCATACGTGGAATACGATTTCCGGGTCCATTCTAAGATCCAAGATGGCGGCTACTTTTTTTGTAATTTTCATTATTATACTCGTTTCTGACTAATTCGCATACGTGTAATACGATTTCCGGGTCCATTCTAAGATCCAAGATGGCGGCTACTTTTTTTGTAATTTTCATTATTATACTCGTTTCTGACTAATTCGCATACGTGCAATACGATTTCCGGGTCCATTCTAAGATTCAAGATGGCGGGAACTTTTTATATTGCAATTTTCATCATTATACTCGTTTCCGACTAATTCGCATACGTGGAATACGATTTCCGGGTCCATTCTAAGATCCAAGATGGCGGCTACTTTTTTTGTAATTTTCATTATTATACTCGTTTCTGACTAATTCGCATACGTGTAATACGATTTCCGGGTCCATTCTAAGATCCAAGATGGCGGCTACTTTTTTTGTAATTTTCATTATTATACTCGTTTCTGACTAATTCGCATACGTGTAATACGATTTCCGGGTCCATTCTAAGATCCAAGATGGCGGGAACTTTTTTTTGCAATTTTCATCATTGTACTCGTTTCTGACTAATTCGAATATGTGTAATACGATTTCCGGGTCCATTCTAAGATCCAAGATGGCGGGAACTTTTTTTGCAATTTTCATCATTGTACTCGTTTCTGACTAATTCGCATATGTGTAATACGATTTCCGGGTCCATTCTAAGATCCAAGATGGCGGCTACTTCTTTTGTAATTTTCATTATTATACTCGTTTCTGACTAATTCGCATACGTGTAATACGATTTCCGGGTCCATTCTAAGATCCAAGATGGCGGCTACTTCTTTTGTAATTTTCATTATTATACTCGTTTCTGACTAATTCGCATACGTGTAATACGATTTCCGGTTCCATTCTAAGATCCAAGATGGCGAGAACTTTTTTTGCAATTTTCATCATTATACTCGTTTCTGACTAATTCGCATACGTGGAATACGATTTTCGGATACTTTCTGAGATCCAAGATGGCGGGAACTTTTTTTGCAAATTTCATAATTATACTCGTTTCTGACTAATTCGCGTACGAGAAATACGATTTTCGGGTCCATTCTAAGATTCAAGATGGCGGGAACTTTTTATTTTGCAACTTTCATCATTATACTCGTTTCCGACTAATTCGCATACGTGGAATACGATTTCCGGGTCCATTCTAAAATCCAAGATGGCGGGAACTTTTTTTTTTTGCAATTTTCATCATTATACTCGTTTCCGACTAATTCGCATAAGTGGAATACGATTTCCGGGTCCATTCTAAAATCCAAGATGGCGGGAACTTTTTTTGCAATTTTCAACATTATACTCGTTTCTGACTAATTCGCATACGCGGAATATAATTTTTGGGTTCATTCTAAGATCCAAGATGGCGGGAACTTTTTTTTGCAATTTTCGTCATTATACTCGTTTCCGACTAATTCGCATATGTGGAATACGATTCCCGGGTCCATTCTAAAATCCAAGATGGCGGGAACTTTTTTTTGCAATTTTCATCATTATACTTTTTACTGACTAATTCCCATACGTGGAATACGATTTTCGGGTGCATTCTGAGATCCAAGATGGCGGGAACTTTTTTTGCAATTTTCATCATTATACTCGTTTCCGACTAATTCGCATACGTGGAATACGATTTCCGGGTCCATTCTAAGATCCAAGATGGCGGGAACTTTTTTTGCAATTTTCATCATTGTACTCGTTTCTGACTAATTCGCATACGTGGAATATTATTTTTGGGTCCCTTCTAAAATCCAAGATGGCGGGAACTTTTTTTTTGCAATTTTCATCATTGTACTCGTTTCTGACTAATTCGCATATGTGTAATACGATTTCCGGGTCCATTCTAAAATCCAAGATGGCGGGAACTTTTTTGCAATTTTCATAATTTACTCATTTCTTACTAATTCGCATACGTGGAATATCATTTTTGGGTCCATTCTAAAATCCAAGATGGCGGGAACTTTTTTTGCAATTTTCATCATTGTACTCTTTTCTGACTAATTCGCATACGTGTAATACGATTTCCGGGTCCATTCTAAGATCCAAGATTGCGGCTACTTTTTTTGTAATTTTCATTAACCCTTTACCTACGGGGCCCTGTATCACTCCGTAACCTCTCAATACGGGCATGTTTTTTCGAGAGCCGGTGTAAGGCATAACTTCACTTACCTGGAACTTTTATAGTATTGCAGCTACACACTTGAAATTTCGCACACATATTACATATGTTGTCTTTAATCAATAAGTAATCACATATAGTAATAATATTCCCTTTTTTTAATAAAATCAAGTAATATATCAGTCACTAAGAATTTGAAGATTTATAAGTTACCACTCGCGAATTTCACAAGTTTAAGTGTAAAAACATTAGTTTATGGTATATTTAACACAAACAAATACTCAAAAGACTATAATTATTTAAAAAAAGCATAAATATCCATCAATAAAAACCTTGCAAACAAACAATTTCTCACATATGAAAAATAGTGATG
>JALPQI010007548.1:0-46535 GCA_025490895.1 Thaumatotibia leucotreta | reverse complement strand
CGTTTGCACAACAAATAAGTGGCTCCACTCCACCTGATCGTAAGTGAAAAGTAGAGCCCAAATCGCGGCGGCAACGAACAGGAGACAATTAGTAACCTGTTAGTTGCCACCGCCTTGCTGGCCCGCTAGATGCTGGTAAATACACCGGCTGACCCCGAAACACGGCAAACACGAAGGTAAGTCATTTCACGGGCGTTTACACCGAATGTACGGTGGTAGCCAACCAGGCGGGTACTAGTAAAAATACCCTACCACCGGCTGAGAAGCTGGATACTCAGTATTTCCCTTAGTCGACTCCTACGACACCCACGGGAAGAGAGGGGCGGTGATTTTTGTATTCTTACTCCGTCACCGCACGGATAGAATAATAGTAGTAGTTTAGTAATACTTTTACAAAAAGAAACTAGTTAAAAAACCCAAAAGTTTTTTTTTATTAATAAATTTCTTCATTCCAGAATATCTCAAAAAAAAATTCAAAAATTCATAACTCGAAAACTACAAAAAATCGGCTAACATACATGGGGTATATTCTGATACCTCATGACGTGAGGAATCTAAAAAAAAATTTTTGACGTCAAGGTTTGGACCACCCTGTATATACACTTCTCCATACTGATCCCTTACAAATGTGTCTATATATTAATGCACTCGACTGTACACTACAATAGTTGCCGGATATAGACCATTCTTGCCTTACTGACCGACGCCAACCTCGCTGGTCTCCGGTCCATCGTGGTCAATTCTGTTGTATGTTGTATGTCTGTATATTAGGTGGTTTTAGACCAAACGAGCGAATGTTCATTCTATCCCCCACTCTACGAAATCAACGAATTTCGACGAAACGAATTTAATAGATAATTACCCTTTCATCATACTTGCTGTCTAAAATTGCTTGCATTGCATGCATCGCGGGAGTAATAGGGGAATTCTAAAAAATATATTTTGTCATAATATTTTCTTCGGTTACCGCGAGGATTACACATGAAATAAAACTATGAAAACGGATAAATTTGCGCATATTAACTAATTTTAACTTCATTCCGACGTTTCGAACACTTTACAGGGTTCGTGGTCTGCGGATGAGTCATCAAGTGTTCGAAACGTCGGAATGAAGTTAAAATTAGTTAATGTGCGCGAGTTTATCCGTTTTCATAGTTTTATTTCATATTTTGTCTTATCTATACCTTTTTTTTTGTCCGCAAGTGTGATGAAAAACATTGTATGCATCACGGTCGGTATTAAGAGGCATACTAACTCGAGTCATTAAAAGGCTTCAGCCTGCGGGGTCGGGTTTCTCACTCTCGTTAGTAATACCGCACCGTACTTACCTCCCTAGATGCACAATGTACTAATATACTTGGGAATTAATTTAATATACTTATAATATACCTGGTACAGTCGGCATAAGCTTTATCTGAGCCACCTCTATTTGTCATGGCGGTAGAGTGCATGCATGTCCAGATATTTTTGAGCACTGTGTCCGCTCCAATATATCTGATGGCGATAGTACCTATCACCTACACGAATCGTTTTTTTCTCATAAGTAAAAAACGTGAAGATCTGTAGTATTTTCATGGGACTGTAAAAGTTATATTACCTTAGCGGTTTTCTACCTAGCGGGACCTGTCTATCGTATTGTTATAATCATGTAGGTACTTATATGGTTTACGAGCATGTATGTAGTCGTTTTTGTTGAAGTTGAAGCTGCTAACAATGCTCAGATTCCTCCCAAGTGTCGCAATTTACGATCGTAAATAAACTGCAGTTTCATAATTGACTTCCTTTTAAACATTACGAGCTAGATTATAAGATCTAAGCTCGTAAACTTGTACCTATTCATAAAAGTTTAACAAAGAATAGCCGCTGGGAACCTCTTACGGCAAAGTTCATTTCCCCATTGTTACGAACTGAATAAGGTGACACTATCAAGGAATATGAAAATTACAATTTTGATCGCCGTAGACCATCTCAACTGTATTGGTAAAGTAATCACCCGAGTCCAAGTAAACAGCTATTTCCTTGATTAACAATTAAGCAATCCCATGGGAAAAATTTATTTTATTTTTTATTTTAATTACATTTGTAACTTACAGCTAGGACCATATCATTACAATACAAACTTAGTATTACAAATATAATTATCACATACATTCATTCAGAAGCATTCCCTTACATTCGTTCATCAGACTTGCCATTCCCGACGTGAACAGATCACATTCAAATGAGCTTTTGACTAAAATAATACCTATATTGGTCCAGGAAAACAGTTTTAGAGGATACAAGTGTAGGTATTTGAAGGTTCGAAGGTTATTTAGGTACTAAATAAGACAGCTACAGATGAATAAGTAGTCTGTATGTGTGTAAAAACTCGGATTGGAAATAGAACCGTACCGCACCTATCCAATTGTAGTACCTTAGTAGAAATCGTATTACGTTAACTACGTTCAGTGTCCTAAACTACATAAAAACCTTATGGCTACAATTCTGGACATAAGGAAATCCACATTCAGCATATCGTGGTCGATACCCTTTGTAAAATGTATAATATCCGTCGTCAAATGAGCGGTTTTTCAGGTGTTCCCAACATTCCTAACCTAAAAGATAGTGATTTTTCTAAAAAGGAGTAAGTAAGGCCTGCTACCGCGAACGTCGAAGTTCGCAAATTTCGGGGATTTTCTCTGTCACTCTAATGACGCCTTGGTTGGAGTATCTACCAGGGACAAATCTCCGAAAACGAACTCCGGTGTTCGCGGTAGCAGGCAAACTTTTAAAGAGTCGCGTTGGTGCACATGCGAGTCATAAGACCTCAATATTTGTAGATACATGGTTACGGTAGCTGATTGCCATCAATTGGACCATATACGAGCCCCGATGCATATGTTCTCGTCCAGTTAGACAGTTTTTCGAGATTATCCCGTTCATCCGGGGGAAAAGGTTTAGAGACAAAACCTTCACTATTCAATAGTAGTACTAAAGTAGTTTCTTTGAGTATAAAATATTTGGATTTAATAAATCAGAATTAAAAAAAAACTTTTTTACGAGAGGTATTTTTATTTTTTCCACAATTTTTAATTTTTTAAATAATCAATGAATGTAAAGAACGCCATTAATATTAAAGACGACATGGTACACCTGACGCACTGCGAATTTTGCGTCAAGCTTATAAGCGCGGAATTACGGTGGTGAACGAAAATATAATTTAGATACTGGTTTGTTAAAATCGATTTATTAAACAACAAAAGCGTACTTCAGATTGTTGTGTCTCTTGAAATGTAGTACATTAACCATGACTAACGTTCATACAATTTATCATTAGCATAATGTGATCATTTTTTAAATATTCAAAAATTTATAAAAATTGTATCGAACTAGACGAACTCCACTGCATCGGGGTTCGTAATATGCTTTTTTGTTACTTCGGTGTTATGTTTTTCATAATTCACTATTTGTACATAGCTGATACAATCGATTCATAAACGTTTTCCGCGAAGCACCATCCTATAAATACTTTAAAGTCACCATGACTTCACGCGGCACTCGGCCAATGTTACTTTTATCTTATTCAAATACAAGATCAGTTCAGTAAATCAGTACTACGCGAAATATTGCTCATGCGTTCCGAAATAAGTATGAGTGCGAATCCCCGAGGCCTCTGAAATTCATCGTATTTTCTTAGTGCACAAAAATAGATCTTAAGCTAAAATCTGATGTCGAAATGTTGTATGTGCGGATTGGATTCTTTATGGTGTTTTAGGGCCAAGCAGCGACGTTCTCGAGCCGACCAAGTAAGTATAGATAAGTTACTAGATATTATATAGTGAGATAGAGATGACGATTATCATGATGACTATCGGAATTTACTCTTCAAGGTCAGGTACCTACTAGAAAAATAAACGAAGTTCCCTTTGGCTTTTACTTGTCTAGATATAGGTAAATCTACGTCGGTTAAAGTTTCTGCGTAGCAGACAACAATCCATTTTTCATTAGGTGAGCCCAATATAAGCGCGGCCAGGAGCTTCGTAGCTTATTTTATCAACCTCTAGAACTCCATTTTACGAACGCAAATAAATAAATGATGATGAAATCATGTGGATATTGCTGATTCCTTGAAAGCACTAGACGACAAGTGGATGTGGATCGACGATAAGAGAACCGCAAGACTCCGTGGGTCCTATTCCATGTCGACCTTACAGAACACAACATTATTGGATGCCTCCTTGTATTCGGCAAAAATAACTTGTTACAGTTATCCGCTTATTAGAATTTCGGTAATGTGTAGATGCTCTATTAAGTACGCAGATTAATTGATTTGAGTGTAAAATTCAGAGACGGCAGTCGCCTTCCTTTCAGCTATTGCGATAATTCGTTGGGTAAGCTTCAGTTTGTCTTTCACTCGACTTTGTCTTTTCATCGAATTTGGTCATGGTGCCACTGGTATGTTGGCAAATAACTCAATGTCAAGGTGAAACTAAATCTTGCAAGAAGCTAAATAATGTAACCTGATAATGTTCATGTGTTTCTTATCATCAACAAGGTCGCTGGCACTCAGCCATGTGCACATAATTACAGCTATTTATAAACATCGGAACATAACTTACTTAGTTTTTTTTTTTTCTTGCATCTACAAATGACTTAGAGCATGCTCTTAGATCTTCATCAACGAGGAATGAAATGCAATTTGTTATACTATGAATGAATATAGAAACGATATCTACTCCTCCTAGAGTATGTGTGGCTGCTCCCGCGTTTCCGGCTATTGCAGCTGTGGCCGGGTTCCATCCCACGAACGAAATCCAAAAGCTTCAGAGAAGATCCACACACGAAAGTAGGGTGGATAGAATAAGGTCTTATCACGTGAAGGCGGATTTTTACTGTTACAAAGATCTCAACTAAAGAGACAGTTCTTGAGACTGTAAATTCTCGACTAGTCACAGTTTTACCAGACTAGTCACTACTATTGGTATCAGTAACTGTTCCAAATAACATCAGTATCTGTGCAATGACCCTGAGGGACTACAAACAATAGAATCGTGCCGCGTCATTTATTGCCCGTCCTCAGCGGAAACGCCTTGCACCCGCGTCCGGTACTGAAACCCTACCACGAACCACGAACTAAGTGTTGCCTCCCTCTTCCCTGTCACACTCGTGTACAAATTCACGAGTGCAAGAGAGGCAAAAGTTAGATCGTGATGCGTGGTAGGACCTCTGGCCCTGCACGTATTCCAATCATGTTCCGAGCACTGCCCTGATGAAAACCAATATAATGTTGAACTCCCAGTTGTTGAGACCTTGACGTAGCCCTTTGACTGGTTTGGTTGAAGTTACTTGCTGGGTAAGCAGTTGAAATTACAGCAGAGCTTATGATAACTGGAGAAGTGGAGACCAAGTGTAAAGCATAACATGTTCCATAATTTATTAATAGACTTGAGCCTTTTCAACATAGAAGGTTGGAGTGGACAGACGGCTACATGTTTATAGTTTGATCATAAGATATGCGGCATTTTTGAAATGACCATTTAAAAAGCATCTGTATTCAATTGGGCAATTATACGTGACTGTTTTATGATTAAGTGAATCTGTGTGTATATCGGCCATTGTGTCTTTGGAGTACCTATTCAATTAACCAGGTATGGACAATGATTAGTATGATTAGATAGAATAAACGGGTTATTTCGTTAAGCGACTCTATTGTGCTGAATAGCACTAGAAATTTAATAGTCGATTCGTGTGAGAACAATACAATTCTGTGTAGAAATGTACATACCTATGTTACACGTACCTAAGGTAACAGATTCCATACTCTGTTAAATAAAATTAACGCGTAAAGATTAGACTGGGTTAAAATAATAAGTAATGTACCTACAGATTCGAATGTAATACTTAAAATCTCAATTTTGTCCCGTATCTAACTCAAACTCGGGTGAATCTTTAACAGTAAGGATACTTTGAGCTGGGTTTGTTTATGTACATAAATTTCATAGGTACGCGACCATAGGTACTTGTAAAGAGTAGACTACCTATGAAACTAAAAATAAATTTAATAACATTTCGCTTTTATATCCTCAATTCCTCATCCTAACATAACTTGTATATGTTTAAGTCGAACACAATCATTCACACCAACGATTGGTTTCAAAGAATAGTGTAAAATAGAAGTAAATACGAGTCTGCACTGTGGCGTAGGCGGCCCTTCCCTATTGTTATCACACAAATATGCAAATACAGGTAATGCAGGACAGATTTATTGCTACAACTTCAGGAATGCAATCCTTGCAAGTGCTCGGTTTAATTTGTGTAGGAACATACCTAATATTCTAATGGCTTACAGGATCCTAGACAGGAGATTCGCTTAGAGCGGAGTCCGCCCTGCTGATCACACATGCTTATAATAAGATTAATGAGGTGACGTGAAGGTAACCATGATAGCAGTCCTACAAAATTATCTCAGCAAAGGTAGGTATATGCCTATCGCGAACTTCGAAAATCGTTCGACCATCTCTGTTTCTGACACCTCAACGTTAGACAGGCACCCGAAAATTGCATTTTTCTATACCTATATATATGCGGTACCTAGATCCTTTAGTATTTAAATTAAAAGCAAAATAGATGCGAAATACAGTAGGTATAGGTTGATTAGATGACGAAGCAGCGTGATGTTTTCTAGAATGTACGAAGATGTTATATTTTACATCTTATAGCTATCCTAGTTGTCCCAGAAACGAGTATTTTACGAGCCATGTGAACATCAGAACTTCAGTAGCCGTTGCCGTACCAAGAGGTGGCAAGTAACTATTCCGTTAGCGTTTACTAGATACATAATGTAGTCCATCACGCTCATTCTAATGCAGCAGCGCAAGCGTGATATACTACTTTACATACTGACTAAACGCTAACGCAAATCTTAGTTACTTGCGAACTCATGGTACTTATAGAGCGCAAATATAATGCACAATAGGTCCCAGAGAAACTGCATGCCAATCGCATTGACAGAAGGAAGGGAATATCTAGAATCTATAGTCCTATACAGAATCGGTGATTCTAGGGACAATAGTGAAAGTTAATTAGAAACCACCACGGTTAAGTGCAGCGGTTATGTAAGCGTACTATCTTTGCTTTAACTGAACACGTGTTCTTATGTGTCTTGCTAGCATGGGCAGACAATAGAATAAGTATGGCTACTTAACTTAATTCAATGCATTTTTTATTGTTTCTATATTGGGATTTCTTCAGGGCCAAAAATGAATTAACACCTCTAGTTGTCCACACTTTAATTAACGTTTAGTTGACGTTATGCCAAGAAGATACTTTCAAATTAGCCCATACCTACTTCCTTGTAACCATTACTTTATCCTTAATGACTCGAACTGAACCCGACTGGTTGTACTTCATTAACATTTTTGGAAGCGTTCAAGTATTACGTAACGCTATTTTTGAAGATTTTTGACCCCCCCTCCATTGCAAAGCACCGTAAAGGTCTTCTGTACCCACCTTGGGATGCACCTTATCGGACCTACAGATGACCATCAGAGGTCTGGCTCCTTTCTGTCTCAGCGCCTATGTATTGCCGTTCAGCGCAAAAATATAGCCCAGCCTTCCGGACGCTGTACGTGTGTCATCAGTGGCCCGTTTCTCGAACGCTTGTAACTTGTAATACAAGTGAAAGTCTCTTTTTAACACTATTCATTAGATAAGGACTTCCGCTTGTATTATAAGTTACAAGCTTTTGAGAAATACGCCCCTGGCCTACCGGCCTCTGAACTTGATCACATTCTTTACCTGTGAATATACATATCGCTTTTTTTAATTATCTTTTCATCATATCAGCCGAAAGACCTCAACTGCTGAACAAAGACCTCCCCTAAAGATTGCCACATTACCGGTAATTATCTTTTATTAGACAGGCATTTAGTAGATTATTTTAGTTTATTCCTATTTAAGTTAGGTACTATATTAAGAAACTCCATTCCAATTTCCAATCTACTTTGGCCTCGCATTATCTCGTTACCCGGGTTTGGCTATCCCAATCCTTGCTTCGATCCATCGCGTCGTCAGCCCCGAGGCCCTTCTTCACATTCCAATTTCCAATGCAATAAATAATGCATGCTACTAATTTGATAGTCCGAGCTGAGCAAACAATGCTATATCGCGTGCGGTGGGCGGCGTCATGCGTGGGCCCACTGTGCCAAGGACCCTGGGAGCACATCACAATTAGTGAATACATGATTAGCTTTATCGCGACTTGTCGTCTCAATTTCCTTGCGAGTCTTTATTCTTTATTATCAACAACCATGTAAAAAACAGCTTACGCCAAGACATTACATGTGGAGTTATCTATAAGCTAACATAATTCTAGTACCTAGTTATAACATTTTATGTCAAAATAATGAAAAGGAAAAATTATAGGGTACAGTAGCAGGTATTAAGGTAACGGTTAATTTCTCGTCTAAGTTGTGTCCATCTATCAGAAAAAATGTCGGCATTTTGAATCATAGCTAAAAGGTCTTGCGACGATGGGTTGCTGATGATGTTTTGAGATTCATACTACTTTATGACTGTGTCAACTTACTTCACTTTTACGATTTTCTTTTATTTCTAGTCCATTATTTACTGTCTTATACAATAGTTTACCCACATTTTAACGACTTCACTATTAGTTTTTTTTTCATAGGCAACAATTTAAAAGCACTTCACAAATTCTGAAATGTTGTTGACTCTATTACCTATATAATTATTTATTATTCATCTTTTATTGATCAATGCATCGTTTTCTGGCTTAACAGGATTGTCAAACTACTGTCCTTGCATAACTTTTATTAAAAGAGTTCAGAAGCAGATCACCCGAATCGATCTGTGATAAGCCACTATCAAACATATTACAAATCAAAATGATGAATGACCCAAATAAAAGAGCTATTGCGTAAAAGCCGGTTACACGTCTGTCTTAATCACGGTTATCTTTTATCATCAGTATAGGTGTTATAAAAACGTCAACAAAGTTATCTAACGTGCTATTACTGTGAAAATTGGCGCATAGGTTTACCAATTTATTAAATGCTGTTAAAATCCCTCGTCTTCCAAAATTTTGCGATCCATATTGTCCATAACACTCTATATGTCAATATGTCACTCTATATGTCACTCTATTTGTATAACAATACATTAAATTCGATTTCTATAAAGCCTTGATAATATTATCAAAAAGAAAAGATACTCATCTTCATCATTCTTACATACTTATTTAACCTACCGTCGAAACATGAGCAATGAGCTCCTAGGTTCGGGTTTTCATCTTTTGATCAGATTTGTGCCTGCATGAAAGCATCAAAAATCAATCGTAAAAGAATACACCTATACCTACCAGAAGACGGAATAATGATCTCCGGATCTCGGTTAATCCACCAATCGTAGACCTAATATATCAGAATGTCTGATGACCCTAGGCAAACGGAAAGTGCAAGACGCGTGCGAAATTTAACATACAGGTATTGTGTTCAGATGAACGGCTCATAGGTTAGATACACGGTAGACAGCAATCTTTGAGATGCACGACTGTTACTTTGTTTAACTATTATAACTCTTATTACAATATAAAAAGGACTATAATGTCACAAGTCTCGAATCGGTGATAACACTGATAACATACGCACTTTTATTTTCCGCATAACATCATTCAAAGTTTTTCGCGAGACAGTTTATTCCACCATTTTCTTGCACATTGTGTACAAGAATAGCTAATCTAGATGTCTGTTCCCATGGTTTGAAATTCCTTGTTAATTTTGATGTTTTATTACTAACGCGAATCTTTTCAAGTTTCTTGTCTGGGTTTTTTGCTGTTTGTCGGTTTCAGTCTTAATAATGCCATAATATTTTTTCAACACACTTGCTCGTAACGTAGGTATTATTGAACCGCTATTAGGCTCATAATCCAAGATATTAAACACGCGTGCTTTTTCATTACGTTATTGTTCTAGTGCGGTAATAACATAACCCGACCAAGTATGTTTGCAAACATTTGCAAACATTATGTCATGTAGGTGAAGCATTCGAATTTAGTCAGGTTATGTTTATTTTTTAAATTGACCAAAGAGTTGACATGTGGCAGAAATAGCGGAATCCAGAATATTATTTCAAAATACTGTAAATTTTCGCAAATAAATAAATAAAATATTTAAATTGTGCACCCAAATTACCAAGTAATTATATTAAATGTAAATTTATCGTAATTTTATTTTATGATATCGTTATTGATTCGCAGTTTTTTTTATATTGGCTGTTTGTCCTTAGGATCGCTGCCTTAAAAATTCCTTAGATATGCGCGCGCCGTTTTAAAGTTTGTATTTATTTTGTCATTCGGAGTGGAGTGAATTTCAAATGTTTGTTGGGTTTATAAATTTTGTTGTGTTTACTGTTATTAGTATTACTTTTGTGTGAATTGTGAACCAAGTAATGAACAAGAATAAAATGAAAAGGTTAAACGTAACTTTGGGATAGTACCTACTAAGTAAGTAGTAATTACCTAGCAACAAAGGTTAGTAAAAGTGTTACTAAAAGTTGGTTATTCCTCGCAAGTGTGTTGAAAAACGTCGTATGAAACTCGTGTGCATTGATCATTATACTCTCTGCTATCTTATGCGCGCTCGCTTGCAGCTCGCGCGCACAATACCGCCTCGAGTATAATGATCAACTTAGCACACTTGTATCATAAGGTACTATTACGATTTGTTTGCTCGTTATTAGAGTTTTTACTTCCAGTTTACACATAGCGGACCAAAAATAATATTGGCACAATGGCTGGATAGCACGGAAGTTAAGGCAACGGCATCTATCGGGAACAAATTATAATAGAAGGCCAAAATCCAGCCAATGGCAGTTAGTTTGCCCGTTAACTATTTTAGTTACTGGGGGTCAGGTAGGTACGGTATGATACACTTCGCATTGTAACAGACAATACGATACGATCGTCATGTAGGTACTAGCAGTTACACACAACAGCACACGCCACACACCCTAATTTTCATGTTGATCACTAGGTTTGTTATAATCACCAAATTTTTTTTTTACACCGGTTCTACCGATTTTTCCAAGATCCCATTATCTCGGTCTGTTTTTGAGTCGGTAAAAAAAAGTTATCTAAATCGGTTGGCGTGATATTGAATTATTCCTCAATTTGTCGTGCATATTATGCTTAATGCAAATTTATGACTTATAAGAGTCATAAGGTTTTCTCATGGGATGCCATTGCCAAAACTGAACCAAATTAAAATGGGACTAATCGGTGAGCATCAGCTTTAAAAAAAAAAGAATCATCAAAATCGGTTCACCCAGTCGGCAGTTCTGAGGTAACAAATATAAAAAAGTACAGTCGACTTGAGAACCTCCTCCTTTTTTGAAGTTGGTTGAAAATATGACTGTTCACAACAACCGCCAGTCAATTCCAATTCATCATACATAGGTACAAAAACTCATGCTCGAGTTACTGCTTTTCGACTGATTGTAAGATCCCTAATTATGTATTTAATGGCTAACTGTAAATGTGCAACACATGTCGCGTGTGGTTGCAAATATGATCATAAAAAAAAACTTAGTTTTTAGGGCGCAAAGATCCCCCGCATTTGGAACGCTATATCGGGAGATCTAGACCAGATAGATTTAATTATAGCCATGACGAATACTGTAATTAAGAGATGACACCGCGGGAAACCGAAGCGCCGTAAAAAGACTTTGATGGCCTAGATAAGAATATAGAGAGAACGGTTCAGACTCCTCGGGTAGTATAAACTTTAATTATTATACTCGCATGTTTTAAACAGTTTCTATCGTTCAGATGACTTCATGTTAAGAAATTGTTTTCATGGAAAATCCCGATAGTAGTGATAAATGTGATTGATACGTTAAATAAAGATAAAAACATATTTTTACCCATCGTGTTAAGATATTTAGATATCGAAGAAAAGAGGTACCTTAGAACACCTGCAAGTAAATATCAGAAGATAGGTCCAAAGTTCTTTATCAATAGGTATTGTTTAGTTAGGTTTTCTCTTTATAGGTATATTCAGTAATTGAGTGGATAACTTGTATTACAATAAATGACTTCACTATATAAGGTCAGTGCGGCTACATAAGTCCGGCATATTTTATTTTGAGAGAAAATCCGTCATATGCGTCTTATACTGTTCAATTAGGGTCGGAAATCAGTTGGTAGACGGACTTTCCTGATCGACGATCTTAGCCACATTGATCTTATTGTTGATTTCTAGATATATTAACTCCGGACAACAGCATTGTTTTCAGAGTACCTCTTGATCAAGCTTTAATGCAATTCAATTACTACCCACTCCGTGATCTGCACTAACCTTCTGAAGAACTGAGCTTTCGAAGCTCTTAAACACAATTTAAGTATGCACATATGATTACCTTGACCCTGGAAGATGTCTTCACTATGGTTGAATGCGGAAAGCCTGATGTGGGCCGCTTATCATCATCAAGTCATCACTGTGCCCACCGCGCGTGAACCCGAACGGCTTTACTACACATAGAACACAGAAATACTAAATTAATCATCTTTATGAGAAGGAAATAAGGTCTAATATTTGTTAGGACGTTTTGTTTTGCATGTCTTTCTCAACTCACATTGATTGTGACTTAAACATGATCAATTTGAAACCGCAACCGTTGTGTAAGATGAATTGAACAATTGTAACGAAATTTGTAATATTATTTTACCTATTTTAGTCTTGTCGCGTATGTACAATATTTCAGGAAAGAAAAATGTAGATACTTAATCAGAACTTTTGAATCGCAAAAAAAACAATATTCAAGTATTTTCTATTATTGCATGTCGAATGCTCACATTTTTTGCCTCTGAGCGTCTACCTGTGTGCTTACCATGAACCACAGTCATTGAAAAAGTTTTTGCCGACGTTATCGGTGATACATATTTTTATATATATTAATCGACTTCAAAAAAGGAAGAGGTTCTCAACTCGACTCATTAATTTTTGTTTGTAGGTAGGTACATAATATCTCCGAAAATGGTGCATCGATTTTTTATTTTTATCTAACAGGTAGGTATAACATCGGATTGGTTCCGTTGGCACCAAGTCGTGGTCTGATGATTATTTGTGTATTGTGTATGTCCCAAGATATTTTTTACCTATATTTATTTGACCTTAAATAAACTTAACACAAATACTCGTAGATAATATCCGCTCCAACGCTTCTGGTGCAAAGGCGCCCATAACGCTGGCAATTATTTGATGATTATTAACAAAATGTGTATCTTACAAGTTTCGCTTGTGAATACTATGCGTCATTCATGTCAACAGTGTCAACACACATCCCATATGGCAGTCACCAACTCACCAGATGCGATAATTACTAATGTGAGAAGGTTAATCAAAGCTATTTAAGGCTGCTACTTGCGATTCAAGGCAGTTTTTACAAATCTAATACCTACTTGTAGCTATCTAGTGATTCAGTTCAGTACGTATGTATCTATCAAGTCATGTCATGATTATAAGCATTTTAAAATAAAATACCTATGTGTTTTAGTTTTTGTCAATATGTATGTGCTACATGTATTGTGCTATTATAATATCTGCCTCGTCTTACATTACACTATCTAAATTTTATTATGTAAGACCAACTAATTAAAATAAGATAATTTGAAATGATATAATTAACAATTCTTAGTTATTAGCCTAGCAATACAGTTAATTACAGTTACTAAAAAAGTTATATCAACATAGCGCTCACTCTCCCTCTCTAAGCTATATTATTTATCACTTTTATTTATCAATATATTTTTTATTCCCTCTCGATTCTGTCATTCTCATTAGGTATAATATTTCTTATTTATTTTGTTGTAATTTTCAAAACATATTAATTCTGACCTAACATGACGTTTTATTGGGTGTTTAAAACTCCATAATCTTGATTAAGGAATATAAAGACTACTAAACGCAGACTGGTAAATAAATGAAACTGGTAAAAAAATAAACGACATCAGCATCGCAATAGGACGTACGAGTACTTAGTTAAAAAAGGAAGTGTCCAAAATCTGTTACTTTAAATCTTATGTCAAAATGAAAAGTCAAATATTAATCTCAGTGACAAATTTCCGTAGTTGGATCCCTTTTCCCTTATCTACGTCCAATATATTATAGTCCTAAGCATTATCCGTATTGAATGCGAGTTACTGGACACACCCGGCTCTTCAATCACATTATTGCTCCCCTCGTATGACTAATCCCTCAATAAACGAGGGGAATATTAAACAGAAGCATTGTGGCTATTCACATAGTCGTAAGATGCGCAAGCGCCGACGACTCGTCCTCTGACTGGTGTGTGACGCGATCTCAAGACGCGTAATTACGTATCATTCATTTTATTTTATTTATTAATGTTCACCAACAATAGTTGACATCAATGCATTTGTAACTTACTTGCTAATACATTCAAGGAACGGTGTCACAATCACTTACAGGTTAGGTAGGAACACTGCATGCGAAACAATTTTGTATATAAACAGATAAGTGTTCATCTTAAATTTAAAAAATAAAAAATCCAAACTACTTTAACCACTCAATTGGCTCTGGTAACTCTGGTTACCATTACCAGCTGTCACTCTTATTTTACATAGTAATAAAGCTCAACCAAAATTACAAAGCAAATGAGTGGATAAATATATCTGCAGATATATTATGATGATTGATATATGTATGAAGCTGATGTGTTAATTCTTCGTGAAAGTACAAAAAATATATAAAATTCCATATTGAGTAACAAGAAAATGGTAGGTTTTACAAGGTTCATTGATGTTTGATTCATTTTTTAACAGATATTTTAAATTTACTCAGTGAAACATAATGAATATCGGCTACGTCACTGCAACCATTGGCAATTTTACAGAACCTGCATATGGGGGAGTTGGTGCCTGATACAGTTCTCCTTAGTGGAGCATAGAGGGGTGTAATAGGATTCCGGGGAAAGCGAGAAGGAGTTCACAGTTCATGATAATCATTTCCGCCATAAGACGTTGACTGCTGAACATAAGGCCTCCCCTTTGGACCTCCATATATACCGGTTGGAAATGACCTGCATCCAGCGTCTTCCGGCAATCTTCATAATACCGTATGTCGTATGCTGTGATATACAACTCTTTTGTTCATGTCGCTGAATTTCGTTCGTGCAGCGTGGAATCGTGATCATTAAACCATGGGTGGTCCCGGGCTTGCTGACATAGAACTTTTATAATAAAGAGCCCCATAAAAATAAACCTTTAGTATTAAATCATAATATTTGAATTTCACTGAAATTAAGGGAAAACGGACAGATAATTGAGTGGAAATAATTTTTCGTCTGGAAGACATGGGTGCGTACGTTTCATGGAAAAGGCAAAAAAAATATAAAAATGAATTAAACCTTGTGTTATATTTGGAACACCCAGCAGCATAGCACATTCTCTCAAGCTCCATTAACTGGTCCGATTCAGTCTGCGCCTTACTCCTCTTTGGTTAGCGATTGGATTAACACTATTACCATTCTTACTACTTGTCAAGGTGGGTTTATACCAAACGAGCGAATGCTCATTCTATCCTCTACGAAATTTGTTCGTTACACAAAACGTAATTCGTCGAAATTCGTTGATTTCGTAGAGTGGGGGATAGAATTAGCATTCGCTCGTTTGGTGTAAACCCACCTTAAGTCAGCCCGGGCAGTAATAGGTAAGGTAATGCCTATGTAGTTCATTTTCTATGCATCTTGGCTTGCACTAATATCCAAAAGCGAGTGAAACCCATAAAGTAAATTACAGAGAGGGGTAGCGATTACAACCAACTCCACCAAGGTAAATTCGTGGCAACGGTATAACAGCCTAGCATTGCGTTGCGTGTCGAAAAGCGTTATCTTGAAAATTTATTTGTAGAAACTGTAGGGTGTTTAGTTTATTGCTGTCCTATTTTCTTTCTTCTTTCAAAAAAGTAGGACTTTGGTGGTTTTATGTTTTGTGTGTGAGGCCGTACACATTGGCCCGATATGGGTCATCATCATCATCATATCAGCCTAAAGACGTCCACTGCTGAAGATTGCAACAGTGAACGGTCCTGCGCCACCCGCATCCAGCGGACTCCTGAGACATTCACCAGGTCATCAGTCCACCTATGGCATGTGGGTCAATCTAAGGGATAAGTACCTATGCTGAAGAGAGATCGCGAGAATTGCTCCCCTTAGATTGTCCAGCATTGGGCCAATGTGTACTGGTGTCTTAACACAGGGAAACTACAAGTCGGCTTAGAACATGATTGGTGCGACAGTATGTCGCCACGAGATAGATCTCCCGTCCTTTACTAGCTATATTAACAAAAGAGAGATGGATAGTCTATCTCGCGGCGAGATACTGTCGCGCCAATCATGTGCTATGCATAAAGGAAATTATTTAGATCGATATTCAAAACTATTTTTATACTCAGTAGCATTTTGGGGAATGTATGTATGTGTATGAATGATCTTGCTCAGCTTCATTGACTCTACCAGCCTAACAATTTTTCCAAATCCAAATGTACAAACTTTTTGAGAAATGCTTACCCACGACTTCGTCTGCGTAGAGTTCGGTTAACGCAATTCCAGAGAACTATGCCATTGTCCAGGATAAAAGCTTTTCTAAATTGCGGGAATCGCTCTAACTCCACAACATATTTCATGAATGGTTCATTAGTTAAACTGTGTAAACGTAACAGACAGACGGAGTCGTGTTTCCGCATTTATAATATTCAAAGTCAAAGGCATTTATTCAAGTAGGCAGGAGAATACAGCATTTTTGAATGTCAATAATAAAATAATAATGATGAAGATACATAGGTAACAATCTCTTAACCCTAAGACAAAAATTGTAAAAGTAAGAACAAAACGTTCGAATGTCAATAATACAGAAACAATTATAAATAAATAAATAAATATCTTGGGACATCTTACACAAATCAACCTAGTCCCATGGTAAGCTCAATTAAGGCTTGTGATGTGGGTACCAGGCGACGATATATATAATAGATAGATACATATAGATACATACTTAGACAACCATGACCAAGGAACAAATATTTGTGATAAATAAATACACAAATAATGCCCTCGCCGGGATTCGAACCCGGAACCTCCAGCTTCGTAGGCAGGGTCACTACCAACTAGGCTACGGAGGCTGTCAAATATAATTATATCAACAGAATAGATTAAAAATTAACAATTACAACAAAGAAAATTACATTAATAAATTATATAATAATACAGTATGGCAATTTACATCTACCCACAATATGGAGACAAAAGTAAATGTTTTTGCCACATACCATCCAACCATCGCTGCTACATCATGTAATACGGAGGGTCAGGGTACCGATGAAATGGATGCAGAACTACTTCAAGGAAGAAGATGATCGTCAACCAGCGTAGACCGGAGCGACTTATTATATTTATTAGTAGAGATACCGCCTTATTATACTAATTACCTTTTGCCATATAGACGGCTGCAAAAGCAGCTAAACAAGCCGGGCCTATAAACGAAAGATCAAACCGGCGAAGATTCGGAAAGATAACTCTTTATTAGATGACGATTGGTTAGCCCACTGCCCTCTATATATATGCCCTATATGTAACTATACGTCCCACATTACAGTTAGTTAATACAACATTTAAGTTTTGCGCTGGAATTAGGCTCTATTAATCCCCACTCTACAACTTTTCTCTTGAATTTCTCTGTAATACCTGCACTTTTTTTAAACTGCTTCTTTATATTGGAGGATTAAGAATATTAGTTAAATTTAACACTGAATAGATTGTAATAAGTTGAAAAGGTGGATGGACTTCTTTAATTTGTGGTCGATTTTATTAGAAACCGGAGAATGAGTGCGATTCGCTTTGCGGAATATATTACATTCTGCACAGAGTAATAGCCAGTCACAACAAATCTTTCCAAAATTTATTCAGCTTTCGCCAACTACAGCTGAATGCCTTCAAAAACCGAAGTAGTGTATTGTAGAGACTGTGCGGAAATTTAAGGCATTTAAGGAAAGCAAAGCATGCCCGTATGTATCGTGTGCCTTCACTTTCTTTACTTAAACTCTCTTTTTCTCCAGCCAATGTCCAGACTTTCCCAAATTCTAAATAGAATAAAGAATAGTATTTTACACAATTGTGTTATAAATGTTATAATAGAGAGCTTTTCAGTCGAGTACCGTGTAAGTAAGGTACGTGATTGAAAAGCGATTATATTGTGTTCAATGCTTTTTCTACGAGTCAATACGAACGTAAAAATCAAAATAATTATATAAATACGCTGAAACGAAGTGCATATCCTAAGGTGGCCGCTCGTTGATGTCTCTTTTGCTAGCACGCGATTGGTCAAATTCATTTTGGTTGCCTATAGTGTTATGTATATGTAATGAGACTAATTATAGTTGAGTAGCGAATTCGATGTAAATGTATAAATTATTATAATTTTGTGTGCGTAATCTTTATTCAAACTTTACAGTCGGCGAGTCGAATAAGACAATAAAGTATTTGGACACGTACCTAATAATGGTAATCCCGCTGTCGCAAAACATAGATAGGTACTGATTACCTATCCTTTTTATACGGATTCCGTAAATATTGAGTGGCATTTGCTTGCAATTGAACATTTTTCCACGGCTCGGCTGTTGGACTTACAAAAACAGTATTAAAATGTATGAGATCGCAATAACACTGTAACACCTATTTGGTTCTTACAATAGATATTCAGGAAGACCATTCTCGAATGAATATTTTGTCGAGTGATCGTGTGTAGAAAACGCGTAAGTATGTACTAATCGTACCCGGTATTGGATTGAAATTAGATCCATGTACTGAAAGCACCTGAAAGTATAAATATATAATTTTATTTTATTCTAACAGGAATAAATCTTAATGTTGGTAAAAGTTTATTAGTTGCATATGCTGTTTCATAGGAGCGATTACGTTACTAATACCCCTTATAGTTTCCTCATAATTAACTGTTAATCTGTTATTACGGTAATTTGAATAATATTGGTCGTATCAAACTTATTAATCTAAGTGAACGAAGGTTGGATGCAATGCTTTAAAAAGGCATTTCGTATATCACGAAATTAGTGGTAAATTTCATAATGAACGCATTTGAATAGTTTTTTTAAGGGACTCTGTCTCTTCCTAATAATGAGATGCAAGTTGTATTATTTTATGAAAATACATAAGTATATAACAAATAACGAAAATATTATACATTTAAATCGTGGCAGAATGAGATTGACATTGCCTCATTCAGAAGCATTTTAATAAATAAAATGTCTTGGAACATTTTTCACACATCGACCTCTAGAATTGAAAAAGTAAATTAGGCGTAAAGTAAAATAAACTGTTAAGTAGTTTTAAGGAAGTATTGCAATACCCAACCATGGGTCGTTATATATATTGTATTGCTATATGTATACGTATTACATATTGCATAGGTACCTACTTATTTTTTTTGTTTACTTTTAGTAATTTATTTGGCTGTAAGTATTTAGGAACACCCGATTACAATATTTCAGAAAATAAAAAGTAATCAGGTACTTCCACCATTTCGTTTTTGTTAGTTTGCTAGTTCTATTTCGGTGCTCGTTCAAGATAGATAAGGTGAATGTCTGGTTGTTTACAAGAGGCCATATGGACAGCATCTTTACGTAATTAAGCTGAAGATGCAGACGCTATTTAAGAATGTATTAGTATAATGCAATGTGGAGAAATTTTGATGATTTATCGCGACTAGGTAAGTGAACTCGCCATTTCCTAAAACCGGTAATAAAAAATATAGCAACTGAAGCGTATTTAATATGCATAATGTTAAAATTAATTGTATATATATTATGCCTATTTAATTATACTTATTAGATACAAAGATTGCTTCAACATTAAATGTTTTGGAAAAAATATTTACTAAGGTAAATTACTTTTTTTTTATTAATTATACTAGCGATTTTACAGACACTTTAGAATGCAAATCAAATCTCCAGCGTCTGCAAGGTCCCCATCTGTCGACCAACGCAATAATGGTGGGCCCTCGTCCGTAAAATTACGAGATGCACCCAACGGACTGGGGGAGTTCTGAAAGGGGTTATTGCCACGGGATATTAGGTGCATATGCGCGGTGCAGAGCGAATAAAGTTTATTTGTATTTATTTTGTATGTTGTGTGGCTGAACGCTGATAGTGTCATAGTCATAGCGGGAGGGGCGCGCTGCCGGTTAGTACCGATCGCGATTCTCTGCCCGACTCACGCGTTACGCTACATCGTTCCAACCGTTCCGATTTCGAAATTCAAATTACAAATAACATTCCAACTTTTAATTAAGTTTTTTTCTTCGACACCCATAGACAATACGATGTCAACTCAAGCGTTGAAACATTTAAATCGACGGCGTTTTGTCTTACGCGATATAATCTTAATTTTACTGTATGATAACAATTAGGGAGTTCGAATATTGTTTTGAAGTAAACGGATACCAGCTAAGTGACTGCATGAAATTTTCTAAAGCCTCTTATGTGAGCTATGTGACAGTGTGTTACGTGTAAGCAGTGCAAATTTAATAATAGTCAAAAAAAAAGTAGCCATAGACTTCTGAAAACGCCACTAATACAAAGTTTTCATTCATCCGGTTCGAAGGACCACTAACACTGTTTCCCCTACAGATGTAGTGCAAAATCCTTTCTCTTCGGCTTTTCACGGAAACGCCCGATCCCTGTCTCAATTAGCTTCAGTCCAATATATACTGAAGTTCATTGTGACAGCAATACGATCTGATGTTTCCCTGAAAAGCCGAAGAGAAAGGATTTTGCACTACATCTGTACATATATGTATAATTCTACGACAGAGGAGAGCGGTATTGATAGACACCAATGACCACGTAATGACGTGGTCATTGGTGTCTATCAATACCGCTTAAGTCTTAGTGTGCCATTAAGTTTAGCTTTAAAATTTAAACGAAACGTACCAAAACGTATAGTAGGTAGATGATAAACTAATTTGCATACACGTTTCGGAGGGTATCACAGTGTTGATGTTTAAATCGGGTTTGTTTAACCGCTCTGGCGGGACAATGGACCCTGTGGAAGTGGAAGACAGCCTAGAGCTGGAGTATGACATGTGGGACGGGCAGTTCGACTTTGTGGGGCCCCAGGGGCCGCCGCCGGAGCCAAGGAGTCGGATCTTCTCTGACTCCAGCGTGACGGAGGACCTGTTCACTGGGTCTCCGTTGACGCCACATCTGACGAATGGATTGAATGGTGGAAAGAAGACCGCAGCGCATCAGTGGTGCGACAATCTGTCTGATCAAGTGAGATTCGTATTTTATTTCTAAGGTTCTTGTCGAACATCTTGTTTGAGAATGTTTGTTATCTGACCAGAGGTGACCTTCTTGACCTGAAGTACGTTGTTTATTGAACTCCGCGATACCTACTCGTACACTGGCGATTAAATACACGTCTGTTCTTGATTTTTATTCACAGTTTAACGTTGGAATTTTGCATTATATCATCGTCTCCTTGGGATATTTACTTGGGTACTAATCAAATGTTAGTCTATCCCACACAGCGTTTTAACCGTTTATGCAAGAGTTGATTGTTTGCTTGCACTTCTCCAACCTTCAGGAAATTATGGATGATTCGTTGTTTGAAAAGTTAGACTATGTAAAGACTACTGTTTGATTGAAGTAAACCTTTACCTAAAGTTATAATTTAACGAAATCTAATACACGCTATATGAGATAATATAACTGATTTTTCAATATCCAGTTAACAGCGCCTGTTAGATAAATGTTGGCTCTGTCTTTTTTTCTGAAGACCTAAGAAAAGGACAGTTATCATTTTAACTAACGGATACTTTTATCTAGGGATTGAAAAATCAGGCCTTAAGCAAATTGACCTATAACTTACTAACCTAAAGGATGAGAAACAAACCTCTTGATTCCACTTATAGTCCCTACACTACCGCCTACCAATTGATAAGCCTACACTTTTTATACAGTCGAGTGTCTAGTGTCTGTCGACTGGGCGTTACCCTTCGCGAAACACTCATTGACAGAAGATCGGAATTCACAATGGTCTACATTACGAGTACAGCAACGATAATAGCAGCCGGTGCGTAACCATCCGGCAACGGAACTCGCTCCAAATCAAGTGTTTTTTATTCGGTCGATCGGGCGCGTCGCCATTCCGCGGACCGGCCCGTACCGTCGCCAGCGAATTTGTATATCAAAACAACTTACCCTGTAACTTTTCTAACACTTACACCATGGTCATAGAGCATATTATTCCCTAAAGCATAGACGTTTTTATTGTGGCGGCTCTATTTCCGGCTGTCACGCGATCCTACAGTAATCCTTATTTGTCGGTATTTCATCGACCAAACTCCTCTCAGCTTTATATTTACTAAGGTTAACTTGAAGACTACTCTTATCTATGTCTGCTATCATTTCGTGATTGACGATCTTTATCTGTATCGTCAAAGCTTCTTTCACGTCCGATTTCAAGTTGTCTGTGAATATAAAGCAATCTTAATCTTGTGTAATGTAGACAAACTTCATTAAAAATACTTATTAGCTCGCGCCATATAAATCTCTGTTACAACTTCATCAGATAAAGTTATCTCTAAACACGCTGTTTCTCACATTACGACCGTTTGTTGCCGAGCTTGGATTAGCGCACTAACAATAGTATAATTTAATTTATTCCTACGAACAATTGTTGAGAAAGATACTACGCTCCTAGCTCTTGCGTATGCAGTGAAAGCTTATGTATTTGCGAATATTCTATAAATTTACAGTCTATTTGAAGCTGATTTATTGTCTAAGGGTCCCCTCGGAGCTAAACGCCAATTTCCAATTAAAATCTCTAAAGCCCCTCTTTGGTCACCCCTAAAGAGAAATTACATTTTATGGTGCTATAGGATTCATATCCCTGCGTGCAGTTGTTAAAGGATAACGTATAATGGACATGAAATGGACATTGGACATGTAAAATGCTGTTTTTGTTGTTTGAACTAAGTATTTAGGTCTAGTTCCAATTCCTTGTCTCATAAATCGTCCCCAAATCAAGAGCTCTTGCCTTGCCTTGTATAATCCCTTTTATATGTAGTTTCCATTATGATATCTGCAATGAGTCAATGACTAAAGCGAAACCAATTTCATAGTTATTTAAAAACGCTGCGAATCTGTCGGCGTAACTAAATATCCGATTGATTACAATTGATTTCCATCTTACTTTTGTAATACCTGTAAAATTTGTTTAGGCAGTCTTGAATAACTTGACGAAATTCTTTCTGAGCCCAAAAACACACCGCGTAAGTATATTTTTATCAAAAACTGGGCAATTCTTGTATTATACAATTATTTTACCCCTGGAGTCTCATTGCCCCCTGCGAGAGATATTGTTTAACAGACTTGGCCTCTGTAGAAGTTTTATACCATGTTATTTTGGACCAGTAGAAATAAATTCTGCTGTAAATCTGCATTCTCGATGCACCAGTTTCTTTTATTCCAGTATTAGCGAAGCGTGCCAGGGTCGAAGCACGCGTCACTGCAGTAATTAGGTTACCGCAACTTGCAGTTGCACTTCCATCCTTCTTCCTCTATTATTATTTCGGTATTTGTTTTCCTACTCCGTTGCATGCGGTCCTTTTTAAATTGTTTCAATGTTACGAGTGCCTACTATATTTTGTAGTAGTATTAGCTATATAATATAACAGTAAAAAAATCATAACCGATGTCTCTAGTAGCTTCTTTAGATTGACCTTGCTACTTATTGACCTTTACTGCCTATGCTGCGCTGCATTAATCAGTTTACTTCTAAATTCAGCTAAAACTTGCCAATTTGATGTTTAAATCAACATTTCATAATTTTTTCGCACATTATTCATTTCTAATTTTACACCACTTTTAATTCCAAAGTTGTCTGCAATGGACTCCTTTCAACTTAGTTTAGATATTATTTTTAAGCTTTTCTAAACAATGTTCGTACTAAATGTTATAGTAATATGCAGTTTGCCACAGATTGGATATATTATAAAGTCTTCGTTCACTACTGTATTCAACCTGACAATTATTTAATTACCTACTGAACGGACTGCAACTGACCGTTAGCACTTATAATTGGAGCGGACGATAAGCAAATGTAACAAGTCGTAAATTGTCACATGTGCCTTCATGCTATGCTGATAGGGTTCAAAATAAAAGTTTATTGTTTACCGCAAGCCGACCCAATAGCGCATGTCTATTCAAGTGAGACATATGGGAATTCACAACGTTCGGTGACCCGTATGCTGCATTTGAGGAAGGAGACATTTACAGCACGACAATTTTCTAATCGATGTAATTATATAATTTACAATTCATAAGCTCAGAAAGTGCTCCTATTCACAAAAAGTGATACTTTTCCGCACGCGTGCAGGAATTATCTCGTGCAGATATACAGTAGGTACACATCCATACATATATGTACCTATAGCTAAGACTTCGGCTCTGTTTCATCAAATCGTCTGCTATGTAACTTTATGGCATGGGAAACTGCTGGATGATGTTGATCTGGTTAAGTTGGTGTAAACGGCCCCTAGTCCCTGTTCAAATATTTATGAGCCTCTAAGTCGTTCCGATATCTGATGGCGACTGTGCCTATCAGCCGGTCGCTCACAACCCATCAGTACCGGTGAACGTAGCGCTGTTTAGTGTTTACAAAAGCTGGAAAGTTGTAAGACAAGTCTGAGCCAAGAAAATGTTTCTCTAGGAAGTCACGCGGCCTCACTCTGCTATTCAGTCAAGTGGCCATTGATTGCTGCTAACGATAACAATCTTTTACCTAACTACTAGGCAATTTTAGTCTGTCTACTGTGTTTTGTTTTAGTCTTGATAGGTGCTTAGGAGTAATTTCGATGTTGAGTATTTTTTACTACGTAAGTAAGTGTTTCTTTGAACCTAGCCGCAATACAAACCCGTTGTTATTAAAAGAAGTTTAGTAATTTAACTATTAGGTATTTTTTTAATGCTATTAAGATTCATAAGCCATAATTGCTGATTTAGTTATTTTCTTTTGTTTGGTATAATTATTATTGCATTCTTTCGTTTTCTAATGTCTTCCTATTACTGTGTTTTTTTTCTTTCTCCAATTCTAAAGTTACTTACCTGAAAACTAACACAATTGTTTATGAATTAATTGGGTATGATTTGTCCATTTTCAATCATGCAAAAGTTAGGTTAGGTTATTTTTAGTTTTGTACTTTTGTTCAAAAATTGCTCTGAAATCGAACAACGTCTTTGTATACCTACTTAGATTATATTTGAATCGATAAGTCAATAAGTCATAGGTCAAATGTGTACTTTGAGTAAACTTGTCAAACCAGAATGATAATGAATGCTTGTAGTTCAAAGTTTACGTGAAGATATCGTGGTATTGAGGTGATACCTACCATTACTGACTACATGGCATGCAGTGACGTGCATATATCTATAGATAGAAAGATACTTACCTACAATGTCTAATTAAACAGAGGACTATTAATTATTAACGTTATCTTAGTCGTAATTGACTTTTTAGTTAAGAAGAAGCTTTAGTGGTGCGGTGATCAGTTTGAATATAATATGTTTTTTGGGCACCTACTGCTAGTGACTGCTAAGTATTTATGCTTTGTCTATTTATGAAGGAAATTTTGAACTGTGTTTTGCATAAATATGAAATAAAATCATGATAGGCTAGTAAATAACATGTACCTAAGCTGTATGTACGTGTTTGAGTTCACGGTCGGCGACGGTTGAATAGAAATTCCATCGACAATTCTTCAAACCTATTCGGCTCAAACCTATTGACCAAAACATATTGCACGCTTTTTATTTGAATATACGCATCCACGCTCATATTTTTACGGCTATCGATTTTTATTTTCGAACCACTATATCGCAATTAAGAGAGATGTATTCAACTTAAATCAATTTCACTTTCACCCGTGTTTTATTCTGCCTTGGCTCGCGCCTCCAATTTTATCGTGTGTCTAATGTCTGCCGTCATAATGTCATTTATCATAGTCTCCTCTTATTAGAGTTCCTCAATTGTACTGTACATAATGGATTACTTTACATGTATGTAATGTAGGTAATCCATTTCTTTGTGAGTAATTTATTTCTTTTCCACCCGAAGAGTTTGTTTAGATATTAAACGATTGGTGTGCGCCAGCGCATATTGCATAATATGGGTTTCTGAGAAAGCTGCAAGATTATTTGATCTTATATCAGGTGCTGTAACGTGGATGTAATTTCTTTTATCCAGGCTTTGTGTATGGTAGAGTTGGTGCAATCGTAACAAGGAAGTATTTTGGAAATGTAGTTATATTACATGTTTTTGTATAAGTATAGTACAGATCATACTAGTCGCTACGAACTTTAAACTAGTTATTTATTTCAATCATGTTCAATTATTAAAATGGAATGTTAAATGTTTTCTCCTTACATTATCGTGCTGTTTTATCATTTCCGTTTAAAGTTTATTAACAATAAATTTTACCATCCAAATATAACATTATCTACCTGCTTAAGTTTACATTTCCCATCGTCACATGTACGATATCGATCAATTCAGTTCCATAAATCGATAAATTTCTTATCAACTTTCGCCTCATGACTAAACTGTATTGATCTTTAAACAACATTATATAAAACAATATTATAAGTGGCTTCTATACTTAAATGGCTTTATCTACTTTACACGTTTTAATACTTAATAAGATACAACCAACAGAAGCCACAATAATTCTTTATATCGAAGAAAACTTAATTGAATTCCGGATCGCTTGTTTATTGCATTACATGAAAAACAAGGTAAGGCTATATATAAGCAGAATCAACTAGAGTGAAATCAATATGAACCGGACTACAGACTTCAAGAAAATGTATTGAGTTTTCTCAAAAAGGTATCGAAGGAATGCAGCAAGTATTCAATAGAATTACTTATTGCTAGGCGTAGGTGTACAAACTGTTACTGCCCTTGCGAAGGCATAACATTCAGAATGTTTACCCCCAGTGTGTGTCCAGATGCAAGTCATCTATTCGAAGTAGACAATTTCTATTTATGTTTCTAACTCGTGTCTAAGAAACATTCGTCAGTTTCTTATAACTATTATGACGGGAGAATCTGGACTGGGTCTTATTTTTTGCAGCGAAAACAAATACCACACAGATTATAATTAATTAATTAAATATGTCGTAAAATGAGCGTGTATCTTCAATTCTTATGAAATTGAAGAAGCTATAGAGTACCTACTTACCAATTTATCCTACCTCCTAATTAGATGCGTAGTATTTCGAAATGGTGTCCACGCACATGTCGTACTTGATTTGCTTTAATAGCATGCAAACGCAATTAAAATGAAGTATCTAGGTACTCCCAGAAATATTTGCATGCAACGGCCCACTCGACTGCATAACACAACTTTAACAGGGCTAAAGTCTACAGCAAGTAATAGTGCAAGGATGGAAAGCTTTGGACCATGATCCCTGCATCTTCATCATTGTCATCTCAGCCATAACCTAATGTTTAACAAAAGGCCTCACCCTTGGACTTCCAAATGTACCGTTTGTAAGCGGCCTAAGTCCAGCCGCCAGCGTCTCCCGACGTCCCGACCTTGGTCCGAGGTCATTTGTCAATCTTGTGGGTGGACGCTCGACGTCCTTAGCTACGTTTACCACACCGTGGTCTCACATTCGAGCACTTTTCGATCCTATAGGGTATCTGCTCTGGATCTTAGTTTTTTATAACTATAACTTGAGGCCACGTACTGGTGGTTACACTAAAGTAAAGTGGTCGGTAAGAATTGAGAATGACATGCCCGACGTTAGAAGGAATTAACATCAAGTGTCGACGGCCACGACATTCCGCAGAATGAATAATTTTACTCGGCGCAAGTGCGCAACACTAAGCATATTGAAACCCTCTTATTTTCTCTTTTAAACTGTTGTTACACGCAAGAAATAGGTTGGATTGAAAGTTATAAGTAATAGTGGTTTTATTTCGTCGGCTGACAAGCAAAACTCACTAAGTAACAAATACCTACTTGAAATAAAGCTCCTATCTCAGTTCTGATTTAATACTGACATAAGAGATTGCTAAGAGTAGTGACAGTTTTTATAGTGAGTTTTGCTTGTCAGCCGACGATTTAATCTCGATCGATTTTCTCTTTAATTTGTTACCGCAATCAACGTTATCTAATGATAATAAAATTTTGATTATTTCATTGCTCATTATCGTAAATATAATTAAATACTGTGACTCATTAACTTTATTGAATTTTACTTGCAACATCCCAATCGCTAGTTATAGCCATAAATTACGTCTAGAGCGAATTGATTTAGTTTTCTAATTCAAATTAAAAACTCGTGTTTTTTGCAAAGATTCCATGTAACCTACATCTCTACTATCTTTAATAGTTTGTAGAATTCATAAATGATAGTTTTTTTGTTATTAAATGCACTATACGAATCTAATGTCCTAACGTTAGTTTAGGCTAGTGCCTTCCAAATATACTTACACCAGCACACATGTAAATCAGAGATAATTATTTAAATTATCAATCCAAATGAAACGAACGAATTAAATTTAAATGATATGTGTTTTAAACCTAATAGACCATTATACCACACCACATTACAACCTAGATAAGAACTGCTAAATAAGTCGCTGCAATCATCCACTTACGAGACGCGTGTTCTCGGCGAGAAAGTGAATTCAAGCTTCGGAATTAGATTTTTTGCCGATCTGCAATTATTATCTCGGGTTAGAGTACTCGGCGAACAACTTTGTTGCCCCAATAACAGAAAAAATATTCTTATATCGCATTCGTAGGTACTTTACGTGACTGTGCAACCGGTAGGAGACTAGATAATAGCATCAAATTATTAATACTTGGGTTAGAACCGATACGACCTTCAAACCTTCAAGAAAAGAGCGTACTCCCCTACCTTAAAGGCCGGCAACGCATTTGCGACGCCTCTGGTGTTGCGGGTGTCCATGGGCGACGTTAATTGCTTTCCATCAGGCGATTCATCTGTTCGTTTGCCATCTATAGCATAAAAAAAATAGGACAAAACTTTCAGAATGGTCATTGATTTTTGAACCAGCACTATAGTGCAGTAGGTAATACAAATAAGTATTTTAAAATGTTTGTTGAGTAGGTAGGTAGGTATAGTATATTATATCCGTTTTGTAGCATAGGTTATACCTAAGTAGGAACTCGTTATATACAGAAACCGTTGACCGTTTGGGTCTAGGTAAGTTTCGAAAAATACCGTAAATTAAATAGATAATACGGTTCTAGGTAGAAGAAAATTAACTTCTTTATATAGTTCTCCATTCCATCGTTACAAAAGTTGCCCAGCTCTTACTTACTTTACCTACTTTTAAGCAATATTTTCTCAGTATTTGTGACACATTGTACACAGTAGTAAATTCAGGCCCTGGAGAATCAATGGTTACGCACGTAAATCGGGAAAGTACATTACCTACTGCAAAGCAGTGTAGGGCACGCAAAAACAAGACAAGTTTCAAATCAGCGTTAGGTACACACCTTTATTTTTAAGAAAGTTTGAACAGATGTCTATGGCGAAATTAGGTGAGGTTATTATTTGTGTACTAATTTAGAACAGACGTCGTTGTTCTTCTCAAAAGTGAATCATTTATTGGCGTGCATTCAACTTTTACAATATTTTTTGTTCTTTATTTTGAGCCGTCGATCGACTAATTAGTTTTTATAGCATTAACATTTTAGACGAGTATAGTGAATGTGACTGTTTCACATCGCTCGACTCGCTTTTGGTTCGTTTCATAAAACAACATAGCATGTCGAGCTTTCTGGCTACTTCCACAGAGGTGTGGCCGGATTAGTGTGGCGTCTGGGGCGCTCGAAAATAATTATGCCCGTTAGTTGTTCTCTTTTTCTATATTAGTTCTTATATTAGCTATTGTAATCTCATATTTATTGTTTAAATTAAGAGGCCTAACGGAGCCGACATGTTGTTTCAGACAAAGGTTCCTTAAAAAAAAGCTAGATAAAAAAAAAAAAACATAGCATGTACCAGTCATATAAATAACTATTAAACCCGAATGCCAGATTGACTCTCACGCGTCATTGTTTTATTCGTCTTAGATTTGAATTAGCCTTTCCTGTTTGTCAGTTAACTCCTTCCTGTGGTGACTATGACGCCCGGGCGGCCATTAGTCACTTGCGTATGCGCAACAGCTACTCGTAAGTGACTATGGATCTGTCATTTTAATAGGGAAGGAATAAACTCTTGTTTTTGTCCAAGTTCGATAAATTAAATTACTTTTAATATTATTCTTATTCGTTATACAATAGGTACCTAAGGTGGCTGCATACGTATTTATTTGTTTCATGTATTTTCCGGATCGCGAGCATTTACGAATTAAATTAGACTGACCTTAGAATCCCGGTAGAGATGTAATCAAAGGCACACCTAATTTGAAGAACTAGTGCTATCCCAATTGAATGTTTAACAAAGGCCACTGAGTAACAAGGCGAAACATTCAACGGTTCAATTATTTCGTTGGATATTGGAACTATTGTTAAAAATAATAAGATGGACACTCGTGATATTGACTATAATGAAAAATTGTCCTTTGTGACAAATTGTGTAGATTGATCGTTTGATTATGGAAATATTTTTATAAATTTAGCTTGAAAATAGGTTTTGAACCTTAAGCTTAAAAATGTAGGGAAGTACCTATTTTACACTCACTTTCTTAGAATTCTTACTTTTATGTTAAATGTCCGTGATACTACTACATTTTATCTAATGTCAAAATCTATATCAATCATTGATCATAGTCGAGTTATCTCAATGATTGATTTGGTATTATTCTTAGCTTGTGATTGAACCTATTTATAAGGCACATCGTTCGCCACGGAAGAGAGAAGACTATTGCGAAACATCATCAACGAAATTAGTACAGCGTCATTCAACTCAAGGACTGCCTAAAATAAACTGAATCTTCTAAATCCAATTGTGTGCTGAAGATTAATGTATGAACAATCACGTTGTCTATCTAGATGAGGTTAGATTGGCGATAAATCTGTAATGAAATGCTTCGATGGTTAAGGAAAGTAAAAGTGGTCTGTCTGGAGCATAACATGCTCTATTCTTAGTGCATAATGCATGGCATAAAAATATTGCAGTAACTGACAGGCAAGGCATCTATTACATCGCATATTGAAGTCTTATCTTGAATCTTGATACGAAGCGATATTCGTTAAAATATCGTTAAAGACGTATTTAACTTGCATACGGCCCAAATAATAACATTTTGCAACGATTACTTACTGTCCTGTGAAAGCACCTAAGTAGGTAAATTAGTAGAAATCTTGGGTGAGATTTGAATCAAGCAAGTGATTGACTTCGGTTTGGTTGGAATGACGCACCAGTAGGTACACGGATTAAGATGTACTTAATGTAGGCATTCTGACATTTCAGGCTTCTGAGCAGAACTCGGAAAGAATGAGCAACGAGTGGATTAGTGTAGGTACTAGGTCCTATACCTTTTGACATATCACAATCAGGCGCGGATCCAGGGATCACAACTCGTAAATTTAAACGTCATATAGTCATTTAGTAGGTATTGATAGATAGTTGTTAGTTTTTTAAACTATGAGTATTTATTATATTTTAAATTTTAACACTAATACAAACTAACCAATCAATCCAAACCAAAATTAGCAACTACCTCACTCCCCCGCGGTTCAAATTGTGCTGGAAAGTTTTCATAGGTGGGCCAAGTGTAAATAAAAATACGTGGTGATGGTTAATCAAAATAAGGTATAGGCACAATCATAAATGTGAGGTAATTTAATCTCTTAAGTACTTATTCAAATGCCTGGCCTACATTACTTTTTCTGCGTAAAACGTTGGCGTTGACGTATCGATAACAACTCAAGGATATTAACAGATAAAATTCACTCTTCGGTTCCTACTGAAAATGTTGAGTAGTACAATTAAGTGACTCCAAAACATGTTTTTCGTTTAGCTGTTTGTGTTTTATCTTGCCAGATGTCGGCTACTAAAGGAAGCCGGACGCAAACGAAAACAAGATGCGCATTGCGCGCCGGTTTTGTTTTGTTTGCGGTGCCGCATTTCATTTAGCTGCGGATGCAATTATACAAACTCATGTAACAGTTGGATATAGCATTGAACTATTTACTTTTTTTAGCTACGATACGAACAAGCAACGCGTGTTGTTCCTTTAACCCTTAAATGCATGGTGTACGATGTATCGTACATAACCAAAACGTAGTTGGTGTTTGAAAAGTAGATATGTATATTATGTTCTTAAGGTAAATTTGCAAGGACATTTAATGAACTTTCCAACTTTTACTGATTCGTTGGAATAACTGTATTAAAAAAACTTACATGTGTTTAAAAAAAATAATAACCATTAAATTAATTAAAAAATACCTAAATAATACAAAATCTGACGCATTTATAAAAATAAAACACTTAAACCTATGAAATATAACGATAATATAAAACTAATTAAATATAGTGAATAAAACTATCTAACTTAAATTATTCGAAAAGTCCGCCACGAGTTGTACCTGGAGCGAAGGTACCCATCACACTAGCAGCGTTTAAAAGCAAGATGGCGGAAATTTGTTTTCGTTGCGTGCGTTTAGCGGTTTTTAACTAAGTAAGAAATTATTTTTTATTTGAATTTTGTAATTCATACCATAACGATTTTACAATTACTGAATTTAATATACTTTCAATCTAAAAGTAAATAATATTTACAAGTTTTATCATGCACGATTTTGCAAAAAATTTATAATGTTTGATGTATCGAAATTTTGATTAGTAGTACAAACAAATATCACCCAAAATATATCCACAGATTCTTTTTCTATTTTTCTCGTGCTTGCGATGCCATTAGGTATGCACATTTTGTTTTTGGAACGATAAGAAAAAGTCATGCATTTAAGGGTTAAAGTAGAACCTTGACAATTGAAAAAATGTTTTTTACATAAACTCATAGGTATTTTCTTTTGGTTGCAGGTGCAACTGTTACAGCAACAGGTGACGTCACTGGCCGACACGCAAAGCACGGCGGACGAGCGGTACGCGAGAGCGAAGGCCGACAACGCGGTGCTACAAGCGCGGGTACACATGCTCGACGAACAGATACGAGAGGTAAGTGTAACAGCAACTGTTACATCAACAGGTGACGTCACTGGCCGACACGCAAAGCACGGCGGACGAGCGGTACGCGAGAGCGAAGGCCGACAACGCGGTGCTACAAGCGCGGGTACACATGCTCGACGAACAGATACGAGAGGTAAGTGTAACAGCAACTGTTACATCAACAGGTGACGTCACTGGCCGACACGCAAAGCACGGCGGACGAGCGGTACGCGAGAGCGAAGGCCGACAACGCGGTGCTACAAGCGCGGGTACACATGCTCGACGAACAGATACGAGAGGTAAGTGTAACAGCAACTGTTACATCAACAGGTGACGTCACTGGCCGACACGCAAAGCACGGCGGACGAGCGGTACGCGAGAGCGAAGGCCGACAACGCGGTGCTACAAGCGCGGGTACACATGCTCGACGAACAGATACGAGAGGTGAGTGTAACACAATGACATTAAATAATAAATGGACGCACAGAGCCAAACAAAAAAACCAAGAAAAGTGGCACTAAAAGTCATTTCTATTATGTTTCAGTTGAAGCTAATAACGCTCACTTACAATAAACTATAATAAAAAAAACTCAAAGAATAAAAAACTTTGTGAAGTGAGCAATAAGTGTCAAATTTACAAACAACACCGCAAAATAGTAGAAACTTTTTATGTTTAAGAAATAATGATGCTATACCGTAAGGTGACCAAATGTCAACTGTCAGAACTGAATAGCGGAGCGAAAGGACCGCAATATTTACTTCTGCAGCCCATTTTTTGGGGCCATTTTTTTGAGCTGTTTGGAGATCCACTTATATATTCTAAATCAATGGTGTAACAGCAACTGTTACAGCAACATTAGAAGTTGGTGTGACGGGGACAGTAGATTTATGTGATAAAGATGGTTTCGGGGAGGCAGGTACTGCTGAGGCGGGCTTACATGCTCGACGAACAGATACGAGAGGTAAGTGTAACAGTAACGGTTACAGCAACATTAGAACTTGGTGTGACGGGGACAGTAGATTTATATGATAAAGATGGTTTCGGGGAGGCAGGTGCTGCTGAGGCGGGTTTACATGCTCGACGAACAGATACGAGAGGTAAGTGTAACAGCAACTGTTACAGCAACATTAGAACTTGGTGTGACTGGGACAGTAGATTTATGTGATAAAGTTAGTTTCGGGGAGGGATCTGGTTCTGCTGAAGAGGGTGTACATGCTCGACGAAGACATACGAGAGGTGAGTGCAACTGTTACAGCAACGTTATAACTTGGCCTGACCGGTGCAGTAGATTCGTGTAAAGACAATGGTGGTTTCGAGGAGGAAGGGGTTGCTACATGGTCGACTATCAATAAATAGATATTACGAGTTGCGAGTACAACATCTGTATTAAGTTGCTATAGTAGCCATTGTATGGCTACAAATGCTATACCTACTGGCCTACAATTTTATCAGAAATCTATGAGTTATTCTTTTATCTAGTACTCCGTCATATCTGAGTAGGTATCAAATATATTTAACGGCACGAGTTGATAGTTATTCGTCAGTTGAGTTTAGACAAAGAGCTTCATTCATAAAATAAGTCTTTGGGATTTATGTTTGAAATGTTTGTTAGTGACGAACCATTACGAACGTCTAATGGTTTCACAGATGAAAGAAAATTAACAAAGTGGTTCTTTCATTATATATATAACATACCTAACCTCCTGGAGATAGCACTGCTAGTATTTGTTTTGTCTTTTTTAAACACCTAGCTGAATGGCCTGAATGGTTCCTCATTGTTATAATTGTGTTAAATTAGTACTGTTGGAGGCAATTAAACCAATTGAAACTGGCTATTTTCAGTGCGCTTGCTCAATGATAGAACCAGAATCACGACTTCATTTAAATACCTGTCCTTGCGCTGTCAATCCATTTAGCCCGAAATGTTACCGTTTAACTTACCAATAATACTAAGGCAATAATGTAATTGAAGCACCCATAAACCTCAAATATTTATTTCAACACTTAGGTGCCTACACTGCCTACTTAAATTCCTTGGTAAGTAACATGTAGTAGAAGTAAGAGGTAGGTATGTATGTTGAGATATTTGCAGGCACTTTATCTAGGAGGACATAAAACGATACCGCAACGGAGGCAGCTAGTAGCACAGAATTTGTGATGCAATGGTAATCAATCATTCATTGCATACTTAGAATAAATTGCAAGTCCTAATATAGTTTAATTTCCTGTTCAATGTGAAGCGGCAACCTATTTGGGTCAAACACCTAAAGCATTCTAGCTAGTAGGTATAGGTACCATATTAGTCTTAATTAAGTAATGCCTATTAGATTATTTACCCCACAACGCAAGCCGAGGGTATTCACATTAGAAACGTTGTGCTAGTCATAGTTAGAGATGAAAGTAAAATGAAAACAGTAATCTCTGGCGAGTCCACTGCCACTGGTGCCACCGTTCTACAGAACCGAGTTGCAGAATTTCCTTTCAGCGAATATTCCCATCTAATCCAAATATTAATGTTTCCAGATCGAAAGCCGATGCGAAGAGCGTATAGCGGAGGAACAGAAGCGATGTCGGGAAGCGATATCGCGCGTCGAGAGAGACCGGGACGCACAGCTTGCTGCGTTCAGCGATAGGCTAGCTGCGGCCGAAACAGAAGCTTCCGATCTCAAACAAGAGGTTTGTATATCATAATTCCGGGGAAAAAAGATGTCTGGAAGTGATATCAGTGAGGGACGTGCAACTTGCAGCGTTCAGTACAGCTAGGGTCGCTGCGGCCGACGTGCAACTTGCAACGTTCAGTGATAGGCTAGCTGCGGCCGAAACAGAAGCTTCCGATCTCAAACAAGAGGTTAGTATATCATAATTCCGGGGATGAAAAGATGTCTGGAAGTGATATCAGTGAGAGGGACGTGCAACTTGGAGCGTTCAGTGCAGCTAGGCTAGCTGCGGCCGAAATAGAAGCTTCCGATCTCAAACAAGAGGTTAGTATATCATAATTCCGGGGAGAAAAAGATGTCTGGAAGTGATATCAGTGAGGGACGTACAACTTGCAGCGTTCAGTACAGCTAGGTTTGCTGCGGCCGAAACAGAAGCTTCCGATCTCAAACAAGAGGTTAGTATGTCATAATTCTGGGGAGAAAAAGATGTCTGGAAGTGATATCAGTGAGGGACGTGCAACTACAGCTAGGTTTGCTACGGCCGAAACAGAAGCTTTCGATCTCAAACAAGAGGTTAAGTGTGTCATGATTACGGGGAGGAAAATATGTCTGGAACTTCTGGAAGTGATATCAGTGAGAGGGACGTGCCACTTGGAGCGTTCAGTACAACTAGGTTTGCTACGGCCGAAACAGAAGCTTTCGATCTCAAACAAGAGGTAGTGTGTCATGATTACGGGGAGGAAAATATGTCTGGAACTTCTGGAAGTGATATCAGTGAGAGGGACGTGCCACTTGGAGCGTTCAGTACAACTAGGTTTGCTACGGCCGAAACAGAAGCTTTCGATCTCAAACAAGACGAGGTTAGTGTGTCATGATTACGGGGTGGAAAATATGTCTGGAACTTCTGGAAGTAATATCAGTGAGAGGGACGTGCAACTTGCAGCGTTCAGTACAGCTAGGGTCGCTGCGGCCGAAATAGAAGCTTCCGATTTCAAAGAAGAGATTAGTATCTGTATCATTATAATAGAGGGTAAGTATTGTCGGGAAGCGATATCGCATGACGAATCCAGCGAAACGGGCACGCGTTATTTTCTACAAAATATGAATTGTATAGTCTCTCATTGTGACCGGGAACGCAATGAAAGAGAATCCGCAGCTGTTTTACAGCACCGCATTACCACCAGAAACGGCAAGCTGCACTATAGATTGGAGCAAAGATGCTGATATCTAAATAGCCGGATGGACAACTCTGTTGGAGCTGAGATGAGATATTCGTAAAAGCTTTCAAATTCAAATAAGAGGTAACGATCGCAGCAGAAAGCGATGACGAAAAAAATTAAGAGAGAGCGAAGCACAATATTGATGTTTCGTTGTTTTCGGTGTCGGTCTGCTGCAACGTTGACTTTGATCTCATTAAGTAAAGTAGCCAAACAGCTAAGTTAAGTAAGAATACGATATATCACGCGTTTTAAAGAGATGTCCTGGCGACTGACTTACCTACTACAGCTGAGACATAATTAAATGAGTAACAAATGCGACCTAGGATGTCGCATTTAACAAAATTACCCACCCAAGGTTTTAATTTATTGTTTCACAAGTTCAGGATAAACCTAGTTACTTATTTAACCTTATATTGACGTCATTTATTGTGGTTTACCTACCTACTTAAACTTAACGTACTAACTATTTATTTATAGTAATATATTATACCTACCCATATTTTTGATGCAATAACGTTACCTGAAAAATTATCCTATTCATATTTTTTCTATCAGAGCTAAGAAATCTCTAATTGCATCAAACTCTCTCTCATTTGGCACAAGGGCATAACATAACTAACTACTCGTATACCAAGTATAGTAGCTACCTATAGGTTACTTACCATGCTACCGTGCGTGCTTGGCATAAGTTTTCGCGTGAACTCTTATTCTTTAAATATCTCTATATCTAAATAACTTCTACTTAATTATTTCCTGTTCTTAATCTCCACGTACATTTACCAACTTACAAAATCCATTACAGGTCGGTAGACTACGCGGCGTAGCAGAGACCCTACGGGCCAACGCCGACGCCGCACAGCGGGCGCACCGCGAAGCTCAAGAGCAAGTTGGCGAGCTTGTCGCCCAACTAAACGTCGCCAGAGAGAACGAACGTAAAGAGAGAGAATCCGCGGCTGCCGCGACGAACTTGCTGGCTACGGCGAAGTTGGAGCTACAGAATATGAAGGAAACACCGCCGCCACCGCCGGACCCGAGATTAGATGAGCTCAGGCAGGAACTGACGCTATTGAGGACACAAAATAAAAGTAAGTTGCATCACGGAATTCAGGATTTTTTAACACGACTAGCCCAAGTCTTACCTTAGTTTTAGCTTTATACCTGACCAGGTCACATTTAACCACAGATTTAGATATTCATTTCTGTGCATTTAACCTTTTCGAAGCCACGTAAAATACAAAAGCTGTCACTGAGACGCCACGTCAATAAAATGACAAAGCTAAAAACTTAGCGCACATGCGATGAGGTTTATATTTCTTTCTAGACCTTTAGCACAGTTTGGTAGCCAAGGTTTCGAAACCCGCTTCGAAATGGGAATAAAATCCCAGTTTTGTAACTGGCTTTAAATTGGGACTTAACCATTACCGATTTGTAACCACGTTTAGTAATCAACTACCAAATCCGGCTCATATCAGACTACCAGACGGGGAGCCATATTTCCCATTTGGCAGCCAGCTACCAAACGGCACTAAAGGAATAAAAAGGAGTTAAGACAAGAACCCTCGTTTGCAGCTTTATCAGAAGCGCAAGAGGAACTGCAGGCCCAGATCCTGACGCGCGGCGTGGAGGAGGGCCGGAGCCTGCTGGACGGCGTCAGCGGCCCGCTCGTCGCCAACTCGCTCGCCCACGAGCTCTCACAGATGAGCGATGACCAGGTAATTGGATTCGACTTCCTAGATAATACTTGTAGGTTTTACGAGATTTCCAATCTAGTTCAAAGGTGGTTCTCAATTCGACCGTATGTTTTTTTTATGATTGTTACCTCAGAACTTTCGACTAGGTGAACCTATTTTTATTTCAAAGCTGATGCTTTCCGATTGGTCCCATTTTTATTTGGTTCAGTTTCATTCAAAACCATATAAGTCTTACATTTGAATTACTCAATTTCACAACAAACGATTTCGATAATTCTTTTTTTTAACCGCCTTCAAAACAAAAAAAAAAATGAGGAGATTTTCTGATAATGGGATCTTGGATTGATATGTTTTCAATGGGAAGTTAGGGCACTATAAGTACATATACCGACAGAAAGTTTCCTAAATTCTATATTGGAACATTACATAACATTAATAAATAACATTAACATTTAATATAATATTTATTATATTAACATTTAATAAATTTCAAATTTCATTTTGTTTTCCCAGACATTCCATAAGGTACAGGTCTGAAGACTGTAGTAGTAACCATGATAACATAATCGCTGTGATAAAAATGTATATTTCAGAAGAATTATTAGGATACTTTCATTGACTATCAATAAATAAAATACCATTGCTATGCTTGCATTGTCATTACTCATTATAGTAGAAAAACGCAAATATGTAATCAATATTAGCATGCACATGCTTTATAGTTGATCTTATCATAATCAATCACCGCACCAAATGAAATTGGCTCGTAATAATGTGCAATTTTTTTCAGTTTTGGAACATATAAGTTTTAGTAAAAATCTCACTCAATAAGCGTATTTGAATTTAATCTCATGCTGATAGTGTCTAGATTAGCTATTACTATCATAATATCATAAAGAATACAGACTACGTATTCAATCAGTGTTAATTCTAAAAATAAACAATAGGTTTGAGATCATTAGATACGTAAGTACAGTGCCAGGCTATAATGTTTGCACTTCGGTCACTGGAAAGAGCAATTATGCAATATTAGTTGTCTCTTTCTAAAGACTGATGTGCAAACTTTATCGCCGGGTACAGCACTAAGAAGATTCACGGGTACCTTCTTTGAAATGGGTAATGATACATTAGGTAGTAGGTACCCACATACAAGAAATGGAATGTGAAGAATGCTTTAGTCAAAAAATTGTACCATCCATCCTTGTTTCTAGTAGTAGGTAGACGTAATATTTGACTAACGTAGAAAATAATCATGTAATCTAGTTACCCATATATTTTATTAGTAAAATTTTGATTTAATTTAACGTAAATATGTTTGTCGATGTGACCTTTGCTTTAACAACAGTCAATTACCTACTACTAATTATGTTTTATTTTGTTCGCTTTATCTAAACAGGCCCGTCCAAAATGCCACCAAGCTGTTTGTTTTGTGCATTCATCAACATCTGCTATTTTGCTTTCTATTATGTTGCCTTTATCTTTACTTGTAAGGACCAATTAAAGAATAAATGAAAAGACCCAAGGGCAATGTTTAGTACTCATAATGTCCACGGACATCTTATCGTATAGACGACCTATCTTATGTTATGTTGCGCTGTATGTACACAAATTTTGATATATTTTTCATAACATGACATGACCAACATGCAAACATACATTGTTGTGTATGTATATGAAACATACTGTAGTTTTACCTTTTGGTCGTTTTGCGTTATGATCGCGAGCATTATTGGTCCTACGAGTAAATGCCTTATTTGCGTTGCAATTTATTTTTATTTATACATAATACGTTTTTGCAGCTCGATGGTAGCGATACACAAACTGATCACAGCATAGAGTTGGAAAAGGTACGCATTTTTACTAACTGTGTTGTCTTCTAGGCTTCTTCATAGACAAACGATCAGTAGGAGTCCGCAGTTGCTGAATATAGTTTCAAGCAGTTTTTAGTCTAACACATGTGGTGTGCCACAACTCGCGGTTTTCTCGTGGCTACCTATCTCTATAATCAATAATATTAAAAAATCAACAGGTAGCTATAAGTAAGACGCGAGTTGCTGCCGCTAACCACTTGTGCTAGGGTCGCACGTCGACGTCTTACGTAAAACGTAAATCTTTCTAACAAAAACACTCCGCTATATGCTTTTCAAACTGCAGATGTCTACTCCAGAACTGTTGTCTATGGCTTCATGCATGCTTAAACTTCATCTAACTTTTTGCCTGGATCTTGGAATTGGTACCTTTTTCAAACTATGTTTCCACTAACCTAACCTAGCCATTTATTAACATCAACACCGCATTATTATTCAAAAGCACTAATCATTATTGTGTGTTGTGTTTTGTTATATATTGGTTGTTTTTGGTTCATTAATAAACTAATAACAATTTCCTTAACTTGTTAGGTACGAAGAAACAAGATGATAATATTTTTTGGTGTATTACAACTTCAGCACGTATTCGGCGCGATTCTCGTGCGCGAGATTTAACAGCCCATCACTTTTTTATTGTGTTAAACTCGATAAACTACCGGTTCTGTAAAATAGGCATATAAAACTAGAACAATATGACAGTTCCTTTCCTAAAATGAAGAATCTGAGAGCTATATTTACTTATCTTTAATGTTTTTTCAGTTGCAGAAAGCTTTGAAGGAGCAACAAGACGTCAATTGTCAACTAAGAAATTACATCGACGGTATATTGCTGTCAATCGTCGAAAACTACCCTCAACTGCTCGAGGTGAAACACGGAAAACCCATCGACGTAAAGTCATAACAGCGGACTGCGGTACTGAATTGTAATAAAAAAGGTTAGGTACTGTTAATTTTTTTAGACAATTTCGACTAACAAAATAATCTAATTTGAATTTGATATTGATTATTGAAATACCTACTGTGATAAAACGAAAATTATTTTGTCCTCCGTAAAGTTCAATGAAATTATTAAAATATAAAGTACTTATTATTTTTTGCTGTTGACTTAATCTTTGAATCCTGAATGAGCTCTTCCAACTTATTTGGTCATGCCATGAACGCAAGTATAAATTTTATAGCGTAAAATTGTAAATATTGTATAGAAATTACGTTAAGATAAGCATATAAAACGTAGTTATATTGTTCCTTCGTCTCATTAAAGTATAATTGTTTGTATAAATTAACATGCAGATCTGTGTTAAATACCTTATTGTAAATGATATTAGAGCAAGGCCAGGCCGTCCAGAAGATTTTATAGATTCATATAATAGTTACGAATTGAAGCAATTTTATGAAAGACTGGAATGTATGGGTAAATGGTGCGATAAAAATCGATTTGTCGTCTGTAATTTTAAGAAATCGCTATATAGAACACAGACTGCTGTACTAATAGACGTGTAAGGTAGAAAGAGGTCATAGCGTAACGTCAAACATTTTTTTCTACTAAACAGTATTTATAATTAGGTTGCATGGATATTACCAGACGCCAAAGTTGGATATTATGCCGTGCAATATTTTACTGAATTTTGATTGACTTTGCACGTCTATTAGACCATATGTCTGTGATATAATTACCTAGGACGCCATTGTAGGAGACTATATATATTGTATGGAGATTTCGCGTTCCTTAAAAGGATAATATTAATACTTATGATATTTATACCTACTTAAAAAAATGTACCTATATTTTTACAATGATATATTTAAATTGTATATTAAGGAGTACCTAGTAGTTAATATAAGCATTTGTGTACATTTTGATAACATGGTTAATGTAAAATCTAACAGATGTTCATGTAACAGTCATCGACTTAAATTAAATGAAAAGTGTAAATTCAGTCTTTTATTTTGTGATCCATATATAAGATTAAGTATAAGAAAAGTTTAGCTTACATTAATATTATTCTTCTTGTTGGTTGTTTTCTGTGGGCCCAACTTGATCAGTCTTGTTTTGATCTAGATTATTTATTACTTGTTGGACATCTAAACGCAGCATCATAAATTTCGGATCCATGTAGTCCTGAAAAGTAGAAATTAATCAAAAAATAAAACCTAATTTCAAACTATTATCGCTAAGTCCGCCAACGCGTCGGGGCATTCGAGATAAATTCTGTGTAGGTAATTTCTTCCTATATAACAAGCTGATTTTCACATAACGTTCATAACACGAGGTTTTATTAAAGGCTATAAGAACAGTAAAGTTCATGGTTTAAAAACTTACCCTAAAAGACCCTGGTTCAATATGACCCGCCTGTATACTTTCGCCAGCATTTCGAGCATCGTTAGCAATAGACCTGTCCTCTCGATGTATATTCAACCCAGGAGTATGTCTAAGCCTAAAACTTTGCCCCATCATATGAGCCATTTCTTGCTCAATCGCTGACATGGCGGAAGTCACCTGTGTAGTGCCAAAATCTCTAGAAACGGGGATTTGCAGAAACGTTTCTGGGACATACGAAGGATCAAAATTATATTGTGGGGCACTCTGAACAGATCTACACAGAGAACATTGCTGTTTACCCTCCATTTCCTTTCGTTCGTTATGCAAATTGAGTCTTTCTCTAGATAACGCTACTTTCTCTTTGGCAATTTGTTTCTCCCTGTTGTTTAAAGATACCACGTGTTCTTGAATACGACGTATCCTGTCCTCATATTTATTTTGAATGAATTCTGCTTCTGAATATTTTTTGTCTGCTTGCGATTGTTTATCAACTGCTGCCTTGGCTAGAAGATCTAAATCACGACTCCTGAAATTATAGAACCTTTGCATACCTTTGTTGCCATACTGACGTATCTACTTTATACAATATTTTTCCTGTTACAATATAAATAGACCACCACCATCACATTTTAAGTTATGAGAATTAGTTAAATTTAATTTCTTTTATCTACGGTAAGTTACTTACTTGGCTAATATTCTTTGCTCCTCCATGTGCATTTGCTGCTTTTCAATATTCAACCTGGATCTTTCTTCAGTTACTTCTTCTAATTGAGCTTGAAGATCAGTCTTTAATTTCTGGAACATTGCATCGATAATTTTGATAAAAAATCAATATTAAAGGTTTTTCATTAGATTGTGAGATACACATGAAATTACCTCGATTTCTTGCTTGAGGCTCTGTGTCGAAGCTTTTTCTTTTGCCACCAATGCAATATCCTTTAAAGTTTTTTGCTTGTCTTCTTCAATTTTAGCAATCTTCTCTTTATATTCCTTCTGGATATCCTCTTTCAACATCTGCAGAATAGCGCTTGGTTATTTATTTTCTTAACATACCCTGATATGTACCTACCTAACCTAATACATTTTATTATTTATTAGTTTAATTACTTTTATTTCATCATCCTGCCGTTTAAGAACGTTTTTAGCAAATTCTGTTTGCTTATTAAAAGTGGCCTTCTCAAATTCGAATTCCATTCTCTTTTGTTTCAGTGAAGCTGTTTCTTCCTCTATCATCTGAAAACAAAATAATGTCAGATTTATTTGCGTTTCGCAAAACTCCTTATTGAACTAGGGAATTTAGATCTAGCATACCGTTGTCATTTGCTTTAATCTCGTTTCCAACATTTTTACCATGTCCTTACTCTCTGACTTTTCGTTATCGAAGACTTCTCTTTCTTTCTTAAGCTGTTGTATCATTTCTGAAAATATAATCAGTCATTAAGCTTTCATCACCAACTTTGTTTATAGTTTGATATATTTTATATTACAATTTAAATACCTACCATTAATCTGTGTTTCTCTAACTTGTAAACTTTTTTCATTGTCTTGTTTAGAGCTATCCGCTAAAGCTTGGACTTTTTCTACGAGCGCAATACATTGAGTTTTGCTTTCTTTGACATCTATTACCAACTCTTGTAAGTTGGATGAAAAACTAGCTGAATCACGAATTAACTCTTGTTCCTGTTTTACAGCATTCCTAAAAATATAACAAAATTTGTAAAATTTATCGAATTAAAGCTTGGTAGCACTAAAAGTACCTACTTAATCTTGAAAATTAGATTTGATTAGAATGACATGGTCCTCTCAACCGGATGCAGACGTATACACAGCCAATAATAAAATAATTGATCAAAATGATCAATATTCTAACTAAAATTCATTATAATAAGCAACGGAATAAGCAACGAAGCAGCCTGTCCACATTGCGGACGAGACGAAACTAGCCAGCATGTCCTTGCTGAATGCGTCATGTACGCAGCAGCGAGATATGACGTGTCTGGCAGGGATAGGCTGGAGGAAAAGGAACTCAAAGAGGTCGACCTTAGAGACGTCCTGCGGTTTTGCAAGAAAATTGGAAGGCCAGAGGGTAGTATTCGGGGAACGCTACCGGAACACTAACCTGCAGCTCCAGCTAAGGGAAATGGGGTGAATGAGCATATTGGATGCTCGACAGTCCGCTCGAGTCCGGTCGAGCGTCCCTCCGTAACATAACATAACATAACAACTAAAATTCAGTAATAGTCCACTTACTTAATGTTTTCTATCAATGAAGCATGATGTTCTTGTAGTACTCGAACATTATCAACATGTTGCTGTCTCAAGATTTCCGTTTCGGCCCTATGTCTATCTGTCAAAGAGTTCAAATTATCTTCAACAAGTTTCTTGTAAAGCGTGTGATGCTCTTCCAGCCAGTTTATTTTCTCCGAATAGAATTTTATTAGTTTATCGCTCTCGTCTTTCATGCGTTCTTCAGACTGACTTAGAGATATTTCTAGGAAAGCTAATTGTCGCCTGAAAAATAATGTTTACTTATTAAAATACACGTAGGCAAGTACCTATAACAAAACCACGATCTTTGTGGCTTATTGCAAGTTTGCCAAAGTAAAATCGAAGCACACATGATGATGCTATTGCTTAAAAAGGTGAATTCGGCCATTTCCAAATATTTGGAAATTAGTAATGGGATCATCAGATACCACTGTTACCACAAGAACGATGTTTTACAATCCATCATTATAGATCCAAGAACATACGCAGGTATTTTGGATGACCCACGCAACCAAAGAAACCCTACGGGCACTCAGGCACATAACGTACCGCTCGAGACATCGGGATAAATAAAATAAATATCTTGGGACATCTACCACAAATCGACCTAGTCCCATGGTAAGCTCAAGGCTTGTGACGTGGGTACCAAGCGACGATACATATAATAGACAGGTACGTGTAGATATATAAAAACAGCCACGACAAATTCAAATTCAAATTATTTATTCATGGTAAAAAATAAAAATAACATAAAATTAGTGATAAAAACAATAAAATGGATAGTTTACCACGAAAAGGTCTCGCCTCAGCATAATGCTAACCCGGAAGTAAGCGCTGATCTTCCGGCGAGACCGTTTGTGGGCCACTATAGTTGGCCACGACCAAGGAACAAACATTTGTGGTAAATAAATACACAAATAATGCCCTCGCCGGGATGCGAACCCGGAACCTCCAGCTTCGTATTACCAACTAGGCTACAGAGGCTAATAAATTAACAGTTAGTAAGCACCATTCCCCTCAAAAGGTTGAAAACATGAAAAAAGAAAGGTTGAAAAGCCCGCTCCATACCTGTAAGAGGTTTCCATAAGGTCAATCTCCTTATCATGGTTCTCCTGCAAGGATTGCACCAGTTGCAGCAGCTGTTTCTTCTCTTTCGTATGCGGGCTCTCCTGTCGCTCTGTCGGGTTTGGTAGGTCGTGTTCAGGTATGTCACCTTCGACGTTTGTGTCAGTTGTGCCCAGCAATGCCTAAATTAATTTGTGTTTTAGA
>JALPQI010007547.1:0-49237 GCA_025490895.1 Thaumatotibia leucotreta | reverse complement strand
TATACGAGTATTGCAATGAAGGATGTTGTAGCTCTCTTAATTACCTTTACAATGGTTTTTAACCAACTTCAAAAAAGGAGGAGGTTTACAATTCCACGAAATCTTTTGTTTTTTTTTTATGTATGTTCGTAATTCTTTTTCTGTTTAAAAGGGTATATACATTGTAGTTGGTCCCATTGTCATCGGGTCCAGATCTGATGATGAGATCCTGAAGAAATCGAGGGAACTCTTCAAATGTTGTAGGCACACATGACATTTTTCATTTGTTTTCGAAGACTAATCAAGTATTTACGTCTAGTCATGAACGTCTTAAGTTGGTGATCTGATGATGGAAGGTAGGTACAACTCCTTAGCGATTGGGTGTTGGGGGATAATTCTTTAAATAAAACATATTTCGTGTATTTTTGAAGCTATTTGTGTATTTGCCTTTAGGTGGTCATCGTTTCATGTTGGTGAGCTGATGATGAAAGGTACAACTCCTTAGCGATTAGGAGTTGGGAGATATTTCTTTAAATATAACATGTTTAATGTATTTTGGAAGCTAGTCGAGTATTTGCCTTTAGGTGGTCATAGTCTCGTGTTGGTGAGCTGATGATGGAAGGTATCTCTAACTCCTTAATGATTAGGAGTTGGAGGATAATTCTTTGAATTAACAAATTTCATACATTTTCGAGATCTATTCATGTTTTTGCGCGTAGTAGTTATCGTTTCATGTTAGTTAGCTGATGAAGGAAGGAACAACTCCTTAACGATTAGGAGTTGGGGGATGATTCTTTTTGAAGGTATTCGAGTATTTGCGTTTAGGTGGTCATAATCTCATGTTGGTGAGCGATGATGGAAGATTGACATTCCTTAACGTGTAGGGGTTGGGGTATTATTCTTGGGGTATAAGAGTGTGGAATAATATTTAAATCCTTTTCATTTTATCAAAAATAAAAACACATTTTTTGTCAAGGGGTAGTTTTCAAGGGTTGAAAGGGGGTTAAAAATGTGATAATTATTATAGAGAACATAAAATATTATTTTCTCTATACTTAAATCTTTTTATGTCATACCAAAGTATTTTTGTGATTTTTTCAATTTAGAGATTGTTTGCAAGGATTGTAAGATTTTCAAGGGATTAAAAATTATTTCCATATGAGGTAATTATGTTAGAAATTACTTTACGATTTCACCACTTGAATGTAATTTCTTCCAATAAGGGGTTGTTTACACCCCTTAAAAATAATAGGCGGAGTTCAGATCATTTTCACTTTTGAAGTTAAGGGTAAGATGAGCCTAATTCCAAAATTTCATACAAATCGGTTCACAGTAAAAAAAACGGAGGTAATACCGTATTTTTCGCTTCAATGACTGCACTATAATGCTATTATCAGACATGTTAACGTGTGCCTACTCGTTCGTAACATCATTATATCATTAAAGTATGACGACAATGTTTTAAGCAAATTATTCTTTCGAATCATTGGACCTAAATTTAAATACCGTAGCAATTGTGCAAGGTATTTAATTAGATTAATTTAAATTCCATTTGGCCTACCACCATCACCATCATCAGCCTATGATAGTCCACTGCTGGACGTAGGCCTCTCCTATTAACTATGCGTATAGACGCATTTGGCCTACATTTGAAAGTATTCTGACCATTTAACAATTTGTATCTGAGTGACCGAGCTTGCTTTTACTTCATAATTCAGATTTAGAGATAATAAGCAAAATAAAAGAGGGTGTCTATCTTGTACCGTGTGTGTAAATTTAGTACCTAAAGGCATAGGATTCGTTGGTGTAATCGTTAGGTAATTAAAATGAGAACGTGGAAGACCACCTGGCCACCTGGTTGGCGAGGGTTCAGCGAGACCTGAAAGACCTCAATGTAGGCGCTGACCTTACTCGTAATCTTGCAGAATGGAAGAAGAGGACAGGAAAGCCTAAGATGATGATGATTCATTAAAGGGGTTTTTGTTATGGTAGTTAGTACGTATGTCGAGGTTGGGCATTTTCGCGAGAAAAGATACAAAAACTTATTTTTCTGAAACAGGTAAATTTTATGTTTTTCCTGCTCAGAATCACGAGCTCTTTCGATCCTACTAGAAGAAAAAAAGTGTCCCAACTTTTTGTTTCTATTACGTAACCGTTTTTCAAACACTTTGTACAGCGGTTACAAAGTGGAGAGCATGTAAAATGTATGAAAAATGTAGGACCATTTTTTTCTTGTACTTTTTTTCTCCTACATTGAAAGAACTCGTTATTCTGAGTATGAAAAACATTAAATTTACCTACCTTAAAAAAAATTTTTTTTGGATCTCTTCTCGCGAAAATGCCCAGTTATGTCATCCGCTTTTGAACTTATGAATTAAATGAATCCTTTATGAATCGAATTACATATTTTGTATGATCTTTTTTACGCGTTGACCTTTGATAGATTTTTTAAGTCACAGACCAACCACTTTCTGTGTTTTAAGTCCATTTAATCGGACCTTATCACTTATTGGCTCGAATTTGTAATGTGAACCGTGAAAAGTTTTCCGGATGTAATAGCTGTTCTTTGTGTTGTACTGGTTGTAGTAACTTCATAAAACAATAACAATTTTGAAATCACTTATTAAGTAGGTAAATTTACTGATTTTACGGTTATTAGTCTTTACACGTTAATTTATAACATCACTTTATCATACCTACCTAGTTCCTGATTGGCCTGGAACCCTAAGACACTTTAGATCATGTCAAATTGACAAATAGTAAAAAAACTTGTAATTATTTTTATTACTTTGTCAGTTCCCGAGTGGCATAGGGTTCTAATTGGTTGACTGTATTGTATGTAGTGTGCGTGCTTAATATTCTATTTATCTCGTCATTTCAGAATGCGTGTAAGCGCTCGTCGTGCTTCCCAAATATGGCGAGATCGTCAGACCGAACCCCTGGATACAGCGGTCTACTGGACGGAAAGGGTCCTCCGCTGGGGCCCGCAGGCTCCTCTCCACACAGGCGCTAGACACCTCGCCTTCTACGAATACGCACTTCTGGACGTCGCCGCCGCCTTATTAGCGACCCTGGCGCTAACCATCCTTCTAGTACATTACACAATCTTCACCATTATCCCTAAAACAATAAGTGCTAGCTTCGGCAAAGAGAAAAAGAAGATTCATTGATGTTTGGCCGTCGGCCAGGTGACATAATAGGTATTTTTAAATAGATTAGCTCGTTAGCTCATCGATTGTTGAGTTAAAAAGCGAAAGAGCGGGACGCGGGACGTACCTATTTAGGTTGATAATAGATGAAAAGCCAGATCTAATACATTTAAATTTTCAAATAATGGTATTCATTCAATTAAATGTATTTTATTAAAAGGCATATGAAATTAAATACCAATAACTATTTCACATTGGTATGTAGATAAACAGTAAGTATCACCTCATAGAGCCAAGAAAGAAACCCATCAATGTTTAGATCATATTAAACAACTTTTACTATGGGGCCAAACCCGAAATCACAAAAAAAAAATTGCCAGTTCCATACATTTTGATTGCGTGATCATGAACACGTTGTATGGGAGAGTATTTTTTTTTTTCGCGAATTCGAGTTTGGCCCCATAGTAAAAGTGGTTTAGTATGATCTACATATTCATGGGTTTCTTTCTTGGATCTACGAGGTGATATATACTGTATAGGCTTACCTAAAATTAAGATTTAAGCTCAGTGCTCAATCCTCCCCAGTGTTAAAATATAGGTATAGGTAGTTGGGTATATTTTAAGTAAGTAATTAGTTTTATTTACTATTAAGTAGCTGAATTGATAAGTTAGTGTTAAATGCGTCTGATCTACCCTAGTATACCTATGAGTATAGTTAATATTTTCGAGTTCCTACTTATATTAGGATATGTATCATAAAAGCCCCGTTCTACCTAATTAGCAATATTTTACCAATATATAATATGATATGAATGAACATTGCGAGTGCTACCTGGTGCTACAGGAATAAATACTCAAGTATCTAAAGCAGTTACAACAAGTCAAGCCCAGACAGTAGATACCGCGGCCCCTCCGCCAGCCTGTCAGCTTTGCACCGCGAAAACTTGAAGATTCGACTAAGTTTGAACACTTTGAACCTCTATCGATAACTATAATCTTTTAATGAATACCATAACTTGCGTTAGAGTAGAGCCTCTCTGACGGTTCTGCCGGATTTATAACTACCACGTATAAGGAAATATAACGATGTATAACAATTACTAGATACTTGTATAATTTCAACATGTCTACTTATGTCAGACGGATTAGGATGTTGAAGTACAAAGTTGACGCAAATTTTCTGCCTCCGTTCTGTATAGACATTTTTATAATTCGACTTGATATATTTATAAACATTACGATATGAAGTATTGGCTTTTGAATACTCAGGCGTACTTATTATTTTAAGTAGCCCTTTTTATATATCGTCCTACATTAAAGTCCGTTGACGCATAAATAAAAAGTTGTAGATAGTGAATAAACTTTTGCCATCGTGTTTTCACGGAAAAGTCAGAAATTTATATTTTTGTCTCAATTTAGTGTTACCTAATACCTACTTCATGTTTATAGAAGCTTTATAGAAGAAACAAACAGTTAACACAACAACAAGCAGAAATACCCATACTTTTGCATTTTATTGTTTTCATGGTTTTATAATATATAATCTATATGTACCTACGATATAAATTGAAAATTAAAGTTTAAACACATTATGTATATAAGATTTGTTTACATTGTTCGCAACTTCTATAAAAAGGAAGTATAGTGCAATGGATACTGACGTTCATTGGTACAAGCTGACAACAATATGATACAATACCTACAAACATTTCTGTGAATATTATGGGCAAAGGTTCAATTAATAGTTGGTTTAAAATGTTTTATAAATTTAGACAAATTAGTTAGTATGTTACTTATTATTATAATTGTATGCCAAAAATAAAAGGGATAATATTTTGACTAATTGTTTTAATATTCATTTATATATATTATGTCACATTAGCATGTGTCACAAACCATAGTATTATCAATAAATTAAGTCAAATTCAAGACAAGTTTTTCAGTTAATAAGAAACACACAGCCTTACTTGTATGATGTAGTGCAAATTGCGTTTATGTATATAGTTAGAAACAGTGCACAATTATATGTGTTCAGCAATTTAAAGTCTGGAACCATATAATATGAACTCTTTAAGACATGGTGCTGTTGTGATGAATTATTGTAGGAGATAGGATCACTCTCCGATCCAGGGGTCTATGCTCATTATTCTCTTGAGTATAGCATCTAGACAACTCCAAATGTACTTACCAGAGTCCAAATTGGTGTTAGTCAATGAAAAAAACGAACACCTTTTATATGGCCTCAAATCAAGTAGTTCAGTATAAGAACAAGCAAAATCAATAGTTACATGTTACTCAAGTTGCTCCATTTGTAACTTTTTAATCTTTATTGGTAAAATCTGAACCATTTCCTTACACAAGCTATATTCTTCTTGCATCATGGCAGCTGCATCGGGATCATTTGTACAAATATCTACAACAGCTTGGTATGAGTCAAAGCTCTTTTTAGCATTCACCAATTGAGTGTTCTTATCTAAAGCAATTCGCTTCATACTATTTCTTCCTATAAATGCAAATGCACTTATTACAGGCCTCACATGATCACTATCTAGTTTTAGGGGCATTCTACCATTTTTATCCTTTACCGAGTTGATGAAATGATCATACATTTCAATACTTTTTTCACACAGTGCATTTATTTTCTTTAATGCATGTGGTGTTGGCCTCTCTTTGGAATTGTTTAGTTTCTCCAATTTTATATTGAGAATATCTGTGTAGACTTCACCAAGTTCATACCAAAGTTGCCGACAATATTGTAAGTAGTATGTGGGGTTAATTTCTTTAATTAGTTCCTCTAGCATGTCTATACGTCGCTTATGCATTTTCGCTCGTCTTTCATCATCCTCTTCAAAAAATGCCAGATATGAATAAGCTTGAGAACTGTCCTGAATAAGTTCTATATAATCTGATGCTAAGGAGTCTAATTTGTAGTATTCTTTAGCTTTATTTAACCAGCTCTGGCAACTTAAGAATACTTCTTTAGCATCTTGGTATGTCAGTAGGAATTTATCCGTAATTTTCTTTTCATATGTAGATACATCTAAATCAGGAAATATCAGGTTCTTAATGTCTCCATCACAGATGTTTCCTTCATCTTCAAGTTTCAAATTGGACATATCTGGAACAAAAACATACAATTTCAGCTTATACGAGTACTCATAATAATAAACATTGAACTATAAACAGGAAAGTACTAGATTATATTACACCACTTTCCTAAGAAAGTTCCTCTTTTCACACACCTGGGTAGCGTTTTTTATAAAGTTACAATTTACAATTTCGCTGTTTGCCTCTCTTTCTAACCGATATGTGCGTGCGTTAGAGAGGCAAACAGCGAAATTGTAAATTGTAACTTTATAAAACGCGACCCAGGGTCGCGTTGCGTTGCAGGGTCGGAATGAGACTTTGCACTGAAATTTAAATAATGCACAGATACCTATTTTATGAAAAGCTACATTCAAATGCATAGAGATTCTACAAAATTAGTGATTAGTTTTATTTCTAAGTAATATTTATACTAACATAATATACTTGTGTTTTGTCATTTTAGGTGAATAAGATGTCCCATAAGTCCCAATAGCCCCATAAAGTACAGTTTACTGCAGAAGGGTTGTTAAATAAATACATGTAGAACTAACCAGTTACTGCATCAGCACTCATTTCACTGTCAGTCATCAGTCTAGCCTTTGAAGCAGTCATAAGCAGCAGGCAGTACTTTGCCCAGCACCGAGCCACATCTGCAGATCTATGTTTAAATGTTTCCACTTTAGCTAAAAATGCATCGTCATTGCTGGCAGACTCCATCAGTTTTTCCTCATACTGCTCCAGTATTGTCGAGGCAGCTGCTAAATGATGTCTTGATTGATAAAAACCATTGTGCTCTGCAAAGAACTGGGACAGTGTAGCAGAGTTCAAAGCCCAATCAATAGGCTCATAATCAGAGTACTGTAGTTGTCTGCGCAGTGTTGAATGACAGTATACTCCAGATTTCAAATTCTCTTTCAATGTTCCATAAACCTGTGCCAAGTAGTATAGGGTTAATGTAAATGCTTTTTCCAGAAGCATAAAATCAGAAACAGGGGTCTCCTCAAAGTTTGCTATCACTTGATCGATAGGCAATGGCATTTGTAAAGTACATTTGAAAGATTCGTAAAGCTCTTTAGCTTTAAGTAAAAATACTTTTGCTGTTTCTGGATTATCCCTACTTGACCATAGGATGCCCAAATTATTGTAAATGTTTAGCATTATTGTTATGACTTCTGGTTTCAACGAATTTTCAGAAAGTAGATTCACTGCTTCCGTAAGAACTTTTTCGCTGGCCGTCAGTTCTTCAGTGTCCATGTTAATAATTCCAATGTTTAACAGAACCGTTCCCATCATAGCATCCAACTTTACCCTGTCCAAATCGGTCTGAGAGCCTATTATTTTTAAAAGTGATTCGCGCATGGTTAACAATAACTCTTTCGCTTTATATTTCGATAGATACGGCTCAGTTTCCGGATCATTTTTACTGTCCTCGTCGAGTAATTTTCTTACTTTATAATAGCTCTCTTTAAAATCGTTAAGCACTTCTTTCTCAGTCATATTTTCTATCGTCTCTCCCATTATTTGGTTATAATATTATTATAATAGTTATAATATTATTGCCTTTTGATTGCCTTCTCCAAAATTGTCAATTTTGACATTTATGAATGACAGAAAATTTATTTTTCTATACTACCAATTGGTCATGCTAAGACCATAGACCATACTGCCTACTGTCTCGTCTTTAGAAAATCATTTATTAACAATTTCATGAAAATAATATTCTTCATCTCTTAAAGGTTGTTTTGTGCTAAAAAAAGAGTACATTTATATCAAATGAGCGAGACTGAGACGACAACAGGCCTACTACCGTGAAAATTGAAATTAGCATATTTCGGGGATTTGTCTCTGTTACACCGACGTGTAACAAAGGCATGGAACAGAGGTGTGGTGGTACTGTTCTTCAAAAAAGATGACAACGCTTTATTGAAGAACTACCGACCCATCTCACTTCTGAGCTATGTCTATAAGCTGCTTTCAAGAGTCATTGCGAATCGTCTTGCACGCAGGCTTGATAACTTCCAGCCTCCCGAACAAGCCCGGCTTGATAACTTCAAGCCGGTTTCCGAAGAGGCTTTAGTACCGTAGACCACATCCATACGCTTCGCCAGGTTATACAGAAAACCGAAGAATATAACCTGCCCCTCTGTTTAGCGTTTGTGGACTACGAGAAAGCCTTCGATTCGATCGAAACCTGGGCAGTAATACAGGTTCTCCAACGGTGCCAAGTCGACTACCGCTATATCGAGGTGTTGAAGTATTTGTACGAGAGCGCCACAATGTCAGTCCGACTCCAAGACCAGAGCTCGAAGCCTATTCAGCTGCGGCGGGGAGTTAGGCAAGGAGATGTCATCTCCCCTAAGCTGTTTACCGCTGCACTGGAGGATGGCTTTAAGACTCTGGACTGGAGAAGGCAGGGTATCAACATAAACGGCGAGTACCTCACTCACCTTCGATTCGCTGACGATATAGTAGTCTTGGCTGAGACCTTGGAGGACTTGAGTACTATGCTCGTTGACCTCAGTAAAGCCTCCGAGCGAGTTGGTCTTAGGATGAACAAGGATAAGACGAAAATCATGTCAAATTCCCATGTAGCACCAACTCCCGCAATAATCGGCGACTTTACACTCGAAGTTGTAGACGAATATATATACCTAGGACAAACTATCCAGTTAGGTAAGTCCAACTTCGAGAAAGAGGTCAATTGTCGAATCCGACTCGGTTGGGCAGCGTTCGGGAAGCTACGACACATATTTTCGTTCAATATTCCGCAGTGTTTGAAGACGAAGGTCTTTGATCAGTGTGTGTTGCCAATGATGACATACGGTACTGAAACGTGGCCGCTTACAATGGGCCTCATAAGAAGGCTCAAAGTCACCCAAAGGGCAATGGAGAGGGCTATGCTAGGAGTCTCTCTGCGTGATCGGATTAAAAATGAGACCATCCGCAGCAGAACCAAAGTAACCGAAATAGCTCTCCGAATCGTTAAACTGAAGTGGCAGTGGGCGGGGCACATTGCGCGTAGAACCGATGGCCGTTGGGGCGGGAAGGTTCTTGAGTGGCGGCCACGTACCGGAAGGCGTAGCGTGGGTAGGCCCCCCACAAGGTGGACTGATGACCTGGTGAAGGTCGCAGGAGTCCGCTGGATGCGGGTGGCGCAGGACCAGTCATTGTGGCAATCTTTGGGGGAGGCCTATGTTCAGCAGTGGACGTTTTTCGGCTGATATGATGATGACACCAACGAAGGCGACATTAGAGTTACAGAGACAAATGCCCGAAATTAGCGAACTTCGGAGTTCGCGATAGGGCCGCTGTACTATGCTGCGGATAGACAAGTCAGACGGACATTGCGAAACTGTAAGGGTTCCTAGTTTACTACGGTACAGTAAATATCCTAGCGATGAAAACGCTAATTTCCAGGCTATCTACTAATTTTAAACCTACAAATTTTCCGAACAGGAGAGATGAAAAGTAACGATTTTCTCGTAGCTAACTCTCGGTAAGAGCATGAGCATTTGATTCCCGGCGAAGGCGTCGTTGGTGTGGCAGAAACAGATGAAATTTCCGAAATTTTACGATTTTCGCAGTCAGGAGCCAGTTTCTCGAACGCTTGTAACTTGTAATACAAGTGGAAGTCTCTTTTTAACACTCTTAATTAGATAAGAAGTTGACGAAGCCTGATGATTAGATAAGGGCTTCCGCTTGTATTACAAGTTACAAGCTCTCGAAAAATAGGCTCCTGGACTTTATTCGTAGTACCTATTCGTATCGTACGTAATCATTAGACTGGACAAGTCGCCCAATCTTAAAAATTCCAAATAGGTACCTATAACATGCACATCCGTGATCCATGTACCTAAACTAATGAATGTTTGTAGGTACTGATACGATTCACTGGGGTAATATTGTAATGTACTTAATGTTAATTTGAATAGTATGTATATTATATGTAGAAATAAAACCATTACAGAAACTTGCACAGTTTAATCTTACATTAAAATTCGTAACCTTTTACACTACAAATCAAATGTGTTTCTACACATTCCTATGACAAAGTTCTTTGTTTTGTTACTTCATTCATATAAATATTATGAAATTTATGAAACATAATATTGACATAATTAATACCTATATTTATTTACATTGTACTTATAAAATCTTATTTCCTACATGTTATGCTATTTCTAAAATCATTCCAGTCAAAGAATAAAATAAAAATACATTAAAATAAAAATCGACATACAAAATAAGCAGGTTAGGTACAATAACTTAAAAAGTTGTAGTACAAAAAAAAGTATTCCCTAGTCCGATAAAATAACTTTCGTGACGTCTGTTAAGGGGTGTACCGATAAAAAACTGGCAAATTCAAATGAAAAAATCGGGTCAATATAGTTAAAAAGCTGTAATTTCTGGCTTTTGTAATTTACTAGGAGGTCTTAAATTAGCTAACTTTGGTCCTTTTTTGTTGCTACTGCAATTTCAGTATTCACAATACAAGTTCTCCAGAATCCCTTCGAAATCTATTTTTCCAAGCTCTTTTTTTTATTCCCCACTGCACGATTTCGTGTTCTGCAGAAGTGACCTATATTTCTGGTTAATCTCCATGTTTTTTTTTTATATACCCCTGCCTTGGGCGCAGTAATACTCTGTGAAAGGAATTTTGTCACATATTATGTGAAATTTTTATGAGTCTTTAATCAATTATTTAATCCTATACAAATCTTAGTCTCTTTGGCATAGATTTATGAAGCGAAATCAGTGCCAAAAAGTAAGAAGGATAGTATGCATAAGTCAAGGATATCTTAAGGAACACGGCAAGAATAGCCAGATATATTGACAACAGTCCCATAATTTAGAAAACTGCATACAAAAAAAGAAAAAAATGTTTGGAAAAGATAGTTTGGAAGAGGTTTAGAAGAAGCTGTAATGTGAGTACCTGAAATGCAGTAGTGACACAAAAGTACTACAGTCAGCTAAGTTAAGACTTCCTGGTTAACTACCAAAACATGAAATTGTAGCTACCTAACTATATCGGTCCGATTTTTTAATTTGAATTTGCCAGTTTTTTATCGGTACACCCCTTAAATGTCAGGTTCAAACACTCCGTATGTATACCATACCATTATATAGCGCAGTGTGCCAGACTATTCCGCCACTTTATTGCAAAGAATTACGAATTACGTAGTGAATGTGCATAAAACTTCACTTTACCCCGTGGTATGTACTGTATCTAACTATAGCAGACTGGAGAAGTACCTATGTGGCCGAGAAAATGGAAAATGTAGCAAACGTCCTCTCGTTTTTAGGTAAAGGAACTTCCATTAAAAAGGAAGCAAATAATTAAGAAGACAGGAGCACTCTGGAGAAGAGACAGCAGATTGCACCACTTAGAGAATAATTGGAAAAGGTACATTCTGTTGAAGAAGAATAAGAGGAAGTAATGAAGAGAGAAGGGAGGTTCTTCTTCTCTTATGCCGGCCTTCCGGTACGAACGAAGCAAACTCATGAATGTACCTAATTTGGTTTTGGTGGCAGTAAACTTTGGTGGCACTTGCCGCCGTAAACTGCATATCCTGGTCAGAGCGATGAACGTGAAATGAAGATATTGAGTCCGCTCCGGTTGCGGTGGAATGTAATCATTACAATCCAGACTGAAATAAAATTTAATGTAAAAAATAAAACCGGCCAAGAGCATGTCGGACCATGCTCAGTGTAGGGTTCCGTAGTTATTCAAAAGCCACTGGGCTGATTATGTTCGGAATAGTTTTATTTTAAAGTATTCTATAAGCCCACTATTCATGATTTTTTTCATATTTTTTGGACCTACGGATCAAAAGTTAGAGGGGGGGACACAATTTTTTTTTGTACGCCAATGACTGATATATTCGGATCGTTAGGGTAGGTTCAACGCCAAAGACCAATATTTAAATGCAAGTTACGGTCCACATAGCAACATCAACATAGACCCTCACATACGTGCGTTAAAGCTCAGTTTTGATGCTATGGTGAAGTGGCACCCGACGACAGCTTTTGTATTTGACTTGGCGTCGAAATAGTTAACGATAAATTACGACCATTATAATTATAGGTGCTGTTTACATAATGTGTAATAAAATTGTTACATGTTTGCTAGAACCTGAATTTAAATAATAGGTAACACTGGCAGAACACGCTTATTTGGTTTGTTACGAAATTAAATAAAAAAACAACGGAAATCGTAGGTTACATAGTTAATTTTTAACAATACTTTTATCAACTTTAACTTACCTACACGCATTTTAGAAATCCTAAATCACTTTGCTAACTTAAATTTAAATTAAGTAACGAATAAGCTAGCAGGGCAAACACAATGCTCATTATTGCCTAAAAACTTTAACCATTGACATTATTGTAATCATGCTGTGTTGCATTGCATGTTCTGATTTTTTATAAGTAATATGTATCACATACCAGCCAACAAAGTAAGCAAAGTCAACCAAGTTATTCTGCATCTGCATGCTATTTGTGTGATATAATATAATATTTGGAGTGGAATGTGAATAATTTGGTTGACGTATGGCATCCTTCATCCCTGGGTGAGAGGGGTTTTGAAATCTAGATGAAATAGAAATATGCATCAGTGATTATTACAGATACAGGATGTCCCAAAATTTACGTAAGATTTGAATTCGGTTAAAAATATTTTTCAGTACAGCAGATGGTGCTTTTTTTACACGCTAGTGTGAAAAGTGGTTAATTTTTATGTCAGGTCGAAACGAACATCATCATCTATACTGAAAAACGTCGTACGATACACGTGCGAAAACGAAATTCGTAGCTCACTCGTGTCGGTTTATTTACTCTCTTCTGTCGTGTTTTAATTTATCGCCACTCGTTTCGAAGTAAATATTTTTCGCACTTGTATCGCAATATACTATTTTCATTGATGACATTCTTATTTTTTCATTGAAACTTAAAATACCTACACAGAATAAGGTTAAGCATATTGAGTAAATGAAATTAGTTCAAAGGTTTTGCTGTCATATACCACTCTCCTTGAAAACATTGATAGTCGAAATCATAAATAACATTATGTAGATCTATGACATGACTTCAAATAATCCATAATAATAAGAAAATTAATGTTGAATCATGAAACCCTTGATGCAAAACTACTTCAGCTAGTGAAAAACATGTTCAATTTCGATTTCGTTTTTTTTAATGTTGGTTGGTTAGTAGAAGGCCTTACACCACACATATTGTGGAGTCTAATGATAGCAATACCATGTTTTATCATTAAAGTTATGTCTTAAATTCTAATCGGAAGCCAATTAAATTTTCACAGATTGTTAGAAAATACATTTTAATTAAATTGTGTATAAAAATGTATGCTTTAGTAGGTAAAAGAAACAGTGGCCAGCCAGGTACCAGCAGTGAGATATATGTATATATAATACACTACAACAAATAGTCAGAGGCTGACTAAAGGCTTGGTGGCCGAAGCTTACAGGTTCCCAGCTGGAAAACTGGGTTACCAAATTATGATTATGATCATTGGTGATATATTCTGAAATGTAGATATTATTAGTCATGGCTGTCCCTAAATGTTTGTATGAAATGTAGTAATTTGACTTCTAGATTTGTATTTATTCTCACCCTCAATGAAGACTTGCAGGCCATATACATAACTTGATATATCTGTTTAACAGTGTAGTTTAAATTTAGGCATGTAAATTCATTACTCATAGTACCATTACTAATACAAATCTCGACATGAAAGGCATAAGGTCGGATTTAGCAATTTCTCTGACTTTTAAGTGTAACTTTATGCTTTTGAGACAAGGTTGATTTTAGATATATGTCATTCCCACAGAACCAGCCTTATGCCTCTCAGGTCGAGAAATTATGTTGTATATTTTCCTCATGGTTGTCTTGTCATATTATTTACTAGTTTATTGGAGACTAAATATTCAGTTTCATGTGATCTTAAACTCTTATAAATTATTATTGATGATCTGACCTTAACTGGGTCACTACTACCATACTCTCACTGAGGCCATCAATACAGTCAATGTAATAGGATCTGTCTACATTTTATTAAAAATAAATGTAGATGTCTCTTTGAAACTAAAAGCTTTTCAAAATAATCATGGCATAATCATTTTAGTTATTTACAATGCAACTTCATAACTCTTTTTATAATGAATAGTCCATTACTGTAAACATTACCTAAGATAAGAGCCACCTAAATAGACGCGTTTGTCTAATACAAGTATGTTCAACATTAATTAAAAAAGAATAGAGGCTTTTTCATAAATCATCCCATTTGGTCACTAACAAAAAGACTGAATTTGCTTGTATCTTTATATGAAATTATCTGTCTAAGGACTGATTTTTCAATCCCCAGTTAATAGTATCTGTCAAATAAATGTTAGCTCTGTCCTTTTTTGACAGATGATTTGAGAAAAGGATGGTGATAATTTAAACTAACGGATAGGTTTATTTGGTGATTGAAAAACCAGCCCTAAGAGTCCTTAATGTTTGCATGAAAGTGCAGGATGGATTACTAATAAGGCTCACATCTGTTATTGATTTATTTGATGAATCATGCTAGTAGGGAACTACAATTATCTATACCGATAAGTCAAATTTAGTGCTTAATTACTTTTTAAATGCTATTCTGATTTTTTAAAACCAAGTCAACATTGAGGCTTTTTTGTACATGCATTGAAAAATAGTGTGGCCTTGCCATTAGATACAAACATTAGGAGCCAAGATCTGGTTCCTGATCTTCAGTGGACATTGTCCTTGGAGGGGCAGAGTGGTTCAACTGTGAGAACACTTCCTTCTCTCCTAAAGCCAGGGGGTCAGGTTGGCCATCAGAAGATGGTGCATATACCATCATGGGAGATGGGGATGCTGGGCGTACTGTACCTGGTGCACCTGTCGCTTCTTGCTCCTCTAAGAACCTATCCATATAATCTGTATGTCCTGGATGAAGTGTGTACTTTTTCTTCTCTAATCTAGCTTTGTTAGCAAATATATCATGCCGCTCTGTCTTCTTCCATATGTAATAGAACTGTACTAGTTCACCAACTGACCGAGTTCTAACTTTATTTTGTCTTATAAGATGAAAATCTTTACCATGAGCTTTGAGACCATTTTCAAAATTACGGCATTCTTCTTCTGACCACAAACTTGCATGTGCTGGGGTTTGAGCAGAAATGCGCCGTCGCCGGAGAGCCTCCTCAACATTGTGACCACATTGCTGCAACAGGAATAAAGCTTCTTCATCATCCCGTAGCTGTTTCCCTCTAGGAACAGCCTCAACTCCACTGCCAGAATTTAATGCACCAATCTTTTTCATATAATCTTCAATAACATTCTCCTCTAAATCAGTAGGATTCCAGAGCAATTTATCCTCATTTTCATATGGTAGTGCATCATCATAGCTACACAATCCCTCTGGTATGCCTGCTTGGTAATCACTGCCAACCATTATAGTTTTTTTCCAATCATCTTCATCAGGGCTGTAGTCATAGTCTTCTTCTTCTTCAGAGGGGGGCCGAGATCCAGAGCGCAAACATCTTGTAGCCTCAGGGCTAGTTGTCTCAGTATACAATTGTTGCAGTTCAGACTCCGGCTTCTCTACTTCTTCAGGAACAGGCTCAGGTACAGGTTCAGGTGCAGGCTTGTCCATATTTTTGTCTAGGCCGTACAAAGCTAGCAACTCATCTAATGGCATGTCCCCTTCGCGTTGCAGGCTATTTAACTCGGCCTTGGGATCCTGTTGCTCGCCTGCCGCCAAAGCTTCCTCTTCCTCCAACGTACGCTCGTCGTCGAAGTCATTCACCATCATATCAACAGTAGGCTCGAAGAGAGACTTGTCGCTCCCCACATCCATACTGGCATCGTGTTCGCTTACACTGGCCACCAGCGCGCAATCAGTCATGACTACAGCCACCACAGATCAAATACTGCCGCGGAAGATCACATCACAATAAAATTGCACTAACTTTGAATTATACACCTATTCCATGAAGAACGGCAGGCGAGGAAATAAAATATATCACAATTATAACATTTATTGCAGATTTCTAAGCAAAATACGCTAGACCAAACAAAAATATTTTGACACGAAATCGTCCATGGCTGTCATGGCTGACATAATCCAGTTGCCAGGTGTAAATTTATTCTTTCTACCACGCCTTAACAACAAAAAGAAATGTGGAAGAGAATAATGATTACATACAATTATTATATACTCTATCCTATCTAACCAGCGGCCCTACCGCGAGCTCTGAAATCCGCAAATATCGGGAATTGATTCTGTCTCTCTAATGATGCCTTCGTTGGAGTGACAAAGACAAATAACGAAACTTACGAACTTCGGTGTTTCGATGGTAGCATTTCTGGTACATTTTCAAAGCGATGAGATGCTCGAAATGTACACTATTCGATGTTCGCGACTTAAATCATTTGGCTGCCAGTCAGGGTTTTTATGTTTATATTGTTTTGAATCAACAGACCCGTTTGACATTAAACGATATCATACTTGAGGACGATCGTAGATTATATTAATAATTATGATAAGGTAGCGATCTTTTGTTTGCTATTGGAAATAACATTCTGGTTTTTGCATTAGCAATCACAGCTATACTTTCATTTGACATAATTGCCTTGAAAATCCATGCCACCGTGGTTCTACTGATCTCTTACTTGACACAACAACAATTTCTACCAAGAAATTAAACAAATTCATATATGGTAACACATGCTGACGTGAGCTTAAGAGTTAGTTCTCCCGAGCGTTTTTTTAGCGGCCGTTAAAAAAACGTTCAAATGAAACAATTGCAAAACCGTATATTCATTCACACGATGGCGGTTTTAAACCGCGGCGCTTTTTTATCGAGCACTGTTTGATTTTCGACGTTGGGCGTTGGACGTTAAATCGAATTGAGCATAATGGACCGCCAACGTCAGGTTATAACGAGACGCTTTTTAAGCGTTCGTGCGAACTATCTATCTCTAAACATGAACATAATAATACAGGGTGACATCGGAGTCGTGATCCAAACTGTGAGAAACGTGTTAAGATGGTCTTCCTAAACAATGTTCTCTATGGGACCTATATGAACAAACATACTTTTTTTAAGACTAGTAAAGTTCGAGTTCATTAATATGTATACATTTCTCCATACTAATCCTTTCCAAATGTGTTTACATAATTATGAAACGAGACTGGAAGTTATGAACACTTCCGCACCGTTCGGTATGGAAACAGTTTTTTTTTTCGCGATATTCATATTTGTTCCATGGGAAACCTTGTTGAGAATGACCATCTTAACACGTTTCTCACAGTTTGGATCACGACCCCGATGTCACCCAATATATTGTATTGTATTACCCGGCATGCAACAAGCACTTTGAGTATTACTCGCTTAGTTCCTGGCCGCGTAATGGGTTGGTTGCTAAATTGTGTATGGTTTGAACGAAATTGTATATTATAGTGCCCAACCACCTTTCGTCAATTTAACATTCATAGCAAAATTGACAGGGAGGCTTGTCGCTTGCAGTGTAATACGAGCTTTATAATTTGCAATCCGTGTGTACGATCATGAATGGGACATTCCATAAACAACAACTGAGGAATAACCAGTGCTGCCAGTGCGGAACCTTTGATTCGAATTTGGATATTTTTGGACTTCATCAAATGCGGTGCGCTGGGCCCTATCCCACTAAACTTTACATATATTATGTAAAATGTGACAAATTTGTAGAATTGTTTACATAAAAACGTACCACAAATATTACACTTATGTAGAAGCGACAAGTCTGTATTCTACAAATATATGCATTACAAATCACCGTAACACAAAGCATGGGTGGTGTGTCAATGTAGTTTACAATTTACATATTTGTGTAATATGTAAAATTGTATTTGACGGCGGCGTCATCATGTAGAATCTAAAATGTGAAAAATATCCAATAGTAATCAATGTACAAAAACAACAGCTGCACCTGACCTGACCGATCAGGCGATCACGCCACTATGACGTCACGCCACCTGCACCCGCCCGGACTCTCTAAGTCCTATAAGTAACCTGACTGATGGTCGGTGGGGGCATTCTTGTCATCGAAATGGTCAGTTGCAGACGTTGTCTCATACGCTTTGTTATTTTAAGATTGATGTTTTAATATCGCGAATTGGTGAAGAATAAACCACTGCTCAAATACGAAGTTGGTAATTGTCTCATTCATTGGACCCTAAACCCTACTCTTATTATAATAACAGAGGAGACGCCAATATCAGAAGTGCCGAACCCAAATTTGCCATCAAATCAAGTCTACATTCGCTTAAATGTTGCCCTATTCGGTTGGATTGGACGCAGTAGAAAGCTGTAGCTACGAGTAGTATTTTCGCCCATTCTCAATCAAAGATGATTCCATCGGATCCGAACATACCAGAATCGATCAAGAGAATTTTCTCCGCGGTTTCACACCTAAAACTAAGGAATGTGGAAGCCATCTATAAAGAGAGTGATCCCAGGAGTTTCATCAATAAAACTACGTACATCGATACAGTAGTTTCGAGAGAATTGCAAATTATGCGAAGAAATTGGTCACCGTGGTGAAGATTATGACGGCCGTATGAACAAAAACAAACCAACCTAAATCTACTGTTCCCTGCTACGTGTGAAACTACATCAACCACGACGCTACTTTCTGTCCTATGCGGTACAAGAAACGAAAGGAAGATGGAACTTCAGCTACGGGCAACAATACCTACCGCAAATACCAGCAAACAAGTGATAATTTTAACTGCTTTGCATGGCTCTTTGAGCCTGGTGTAGAATATAATTGTGACTAAGCAGTCATATGAATTGCAATAATGGTGAGTCATTTCTTGAACAAGCAGTTTTGAGAAGTATCTTAATAATCCCGTAATTAACAATCTGCACGTACAATATAGTACATGATTTATCATTCGGTTTTACCGATCACGATGCGTCACATCATAATGAGAACATAAGCAGGAATTTGTGTCCCAATTTCCGGTACCTATAACTTTTTCTGAGACATTGATGCGTAATTATTGTTAAATAAACAATAATTTGTTTGATAGTTGGTCATTTGACAAAAACTTAACGAGATAAGAAACAAATCGTCAACGTCGTGAAAAAAAAAAAAAAAAAATTCAGCAACTTTATCGATAAACACCCAAACACGTGAATAAGTACAATCGGAGAAATTAAATCAATTTGATTGGTTCCTTATCTCTTGGTTATTTCCAACTGGATCTAAACCCATGTAGCTAGTAATAAAAAAAAAACGCTGAAATCGCAATGCGTATGTGCGATTATAATATCAGACCCAATAGGTGCCTTGCCTTTGAATAGTTACCAAATTGATAAATGGCATGGATTAGTGGCCAAATTGATAAATGATCCGGATTTTTTTTAGGAACATATAGCTTCTGGTTTAAAGTTCACAAAGACTGAACTAATTAAAACAAAAAAAAGATACTAAAAAAAAAATCACAAGCAAATACCAATTAAATATCTTTTGGCTTAATAAAAAAAAGAGAGCCCTTTGAGAACACTGCCCTAAGACTTGACGGTAAAATACTTGCTCACACATAATGACGCGTTGACGGCGTCAGAGTTCAGTGCCCGTCGACATCAATAAATTTCTATCTTAAGTAGGATTTTTATTTAAATTCTGCGTTATCATGAAAATGACAACAAAGTAGTCTAAATTTAAAGTCTTCTGAAGAAGTATTTAAGACCAAATGTCCAAAAAATTAAGCAAAATAAAAAATGTATGCACCGGGTACCTACCTATAAAAATTACAAACGCTGAAATCTGTTGTCACATGTCACTCGTATCAGTTTGAAACTTTAGCAGTTGTAAGTGGTAGTCGTAAAACACTTTTGTTATTAAATTATGGTCGAAAATTACAAGATTTACTGATTACAATATAATATAGTGATTTAACTTCCTTAAAAGGGCGGTATCAATAGCTTAACTGCAAAAAACAACTTTAATAAATCATTAAAGCGATTTTTAAATTTCAAAATTATAAAAAAATACCATTTCAGTTAAAGTACCTAAAGTTGGGTGATATTTTTCTTTTTCAAAGCCTCGTTTGGAGTGCTACATATCACATAGCATCTTAAAATTGTACGTAAAACATGATAGAAAAATGTCTCATTATTGTTGGCAATCTTGATCAACGGCACTTATTCGTTGACATCCTTTACCTAGAAAAGTTGACAACAGGCAAAAATAAAAACTAACAGCCTTTATTCAGGACACTTTGTTTTTTTAAAAATGAGGTGTGCCTATAACTTGGCACAGGTCGGCATCAAAGTATATTTAATTTGATTAACTAATTGACTTTGAATATAATAAAAAGCGTCTGCCAATTTCTTGGATTTCCCTGTTTTCAGCACATGATAATAGACAAATAGTAATAATAATTTAACACGATAACAATGTGATTAAGTTACGGCGTCAGAATTTCACTGCTAATGAGCGTTGAAGTGTTGTCATTTTCGTTGCACAAATGTAAATGAGAATTGCAATTAATTAATTGTGAAAATTATAGAGTTTGAGACATGCTGTCTATTGGTGAATAATTTTACACGACCTCTATGTCAGGATAAGCTCATGACCTTTTTCAATTTATTATTTACGCGGGTATTACTGTGCAATAGTGTTGATTCTTAGTGTTAATTTTTGTGACATAGTGTAGTTAAATGTACAAAAAAAATTCGCCGTTCACTCTATAGTTTAAAAAAAAAAAAACTTGTACAACATTCATATTGAAGTTATTAGTTCCCAGTTAAAAAAGCAATTTTCTTGTTCTCCCATAGTAAACTTATCACTGCTTGGCAACCGTGATGTCACAATTTGAAACAAATTTGGGTGGCAGCCTTTAAGGGCCTTGTAGGAATGTTAAAACTTTAGTCCTGTAATTCGACTTTAGTGTTACTTTGATGACATAGATAGTTGATATTCACAGAAAACTGCATCAGTTGATACAAAAAAAATTGACACAACTACTTTTGTTCTAACTTCCCTAAATAAATAAAAAATAAAAGTGAAGTTCTATATTTTAGAATCTATCGCTTGACGGCGAGCTTGCAATCGTGACTAAATATCGTTTTAAAGGAAATATACCAACACATCAGCAAAAAAAAAAAGTAAAAAAAAAAAACACAAGAACTGGCGACCAACGTTGTGCCCCTGAAATCAATATTATCTTAAAATTACGCTGACATGGTCAGAAATATCACATATCATATATCATCAAAGAATATTATGCAGTGAAATCGATCGAAGTAAGTCGACAAAATTGCTGCTTATCTTACCTCACTCTTTGATCTGGTCAGTTAGTAATCTAGTGCATAGTAAAATACCTGGGTTAAAAAAAAAACTTAAAAAAATGAAAGTCCTTTATTGGTTTCAAAACATCCCAAAGGTAAAGAAAAAAAAAAAATCTTATGTACTTACACTCTAAATATCAGAGAGTCGTTCAGATGTTCAGCAAATACAACGTACATGTTCCATACAAAAAAAAAAACATTTTCTTGACTTTCTGGGAATATTGAGCGTAAAGTGAGCGCGAGAAAATTTGAAGAATCGCGGGTTGGCAAAAAAATATTCCAAATGCAATTTGAATAAATCAAAATTTGTGTTTAATCTATGGCCTGTTTGTGGAACATTTGGAAGAAAAATATTTTGGTTGTTTATTTCATATGTTTGCAATGGTAATGAAATAAAATTGAAATTGAATTTTGTGTCTACAAGAAATGTGTTAAAAGTGCAGCCGCTACAACATAGCTAAAACAGGTGGCAGGAATTATGAAAATAGAACGATAAAATATTTAATTTGGTCAACTCAAAACAAATTTCTGAGCAATGACAAAAGCGTGAAAAGTGGTTATTGTTCGATGTAAATTGCAGGTTTAAAATTGAGGTCATATATGAATTTGGTTTACATTGCTATGTCAAAAAAAAATCTAGATAGTCTATAAAAAAAGCATTGACTTATGTCTTATTACAATAAACATGTATAAGGAGAATAAATGGTCACGCTGAGGGCGAAATGCGGATTTAAAAAATAATGATAAAAAAAAAATAAAAACATAAAAGTAAATATAAAAAAAACAACAAACAAAAAAAATAGTAAAAACAAAAAGTTACGTAAGTGGTCTAGAATCAACATAGAATCAACATTGCACTAGATATTTAAAAAAAAGAGTTAATAAAAAAAAAATGAAAATTATAGTCAACTAGTCATGATGACGTGACGGCGGTGTGTCACATTGACAATAGTTTGATTCATTTTGTCACTATAACCATTTGCCAAATGTTAGTGATAATGACAGCATATTGTTGAGAGATAGTAGCTTTCCAAAAGAAAAATTAAATAGAATAAATCTGAAAAAGGGAGTATAAAAATATGATTGAAGGGCTATGCCGGACCAATCAGTTTTAAGCACGCTAAAGGGACAAAGTATTAGTGTCCGGTCTAGCCAATAAAGATGAGTTAATGTTGATTGAAAGATGTCGGGTCGGACCAATCATTTCGCTAAAGGGACAAAAACAATAATGTCCGGTCTAGCCAAGGAAAAGGCACGTTTTGATTGAAGGACACCGGACCAATAACTCCGCTAAAGGGGCAAAAAGAACAATGCCCGGACTAGCAGGTACGCTAAAGGGGCAAAAAGAACAATGCCCGGACTAGCAGGTAAAGAAGAAGTGACTCCTCCAGATTCATGCAGAAGGATCTAAGAGGCTAGTCCTGACGTTCGGGCCAGGCTAACCTGATTTATCATTTGTGGTATCAAGCCAAGACAATTTATCAGTCAGGATGATCGAACAGTTAAAGTCATTCTTTCGATTCTGATATGCTTTGTTGTAAAGCTGCACGCACGAGGACGTGCGTATGTCAGTATGGCCGTGACGGCGGCGTCATCATGTAGAATCTAAAATGTGAAAAATATCCAATAGTAATCAATGTACAAAAACAACAGCTGCACCTGACCTGACCGATCAGGCGATCACGCCACTATGACGTCACGCCACCTGCACCCGCCCGGACTCTCTAAGTCCTATAAGTAACCTGACTGATGGTCGGTGGGGGCATTCTTGTCATCGAAATGGTCAGTTGCAGACGTTGTCTCATACGCTTTGTTATTTTAAGATTGATGTTTTAATATCGCGAATTGGTGAAGAATAAACCACTGCTCAAATACGAAGTTGGTAATTGTCTCATTCATTGGACCCTAAACCCTACTCTTATTATAATAACAGAGGAGACGCCAATATATTTATTACAATTCGTAAATTTAACAAATATTTTACATGTTTGTATATGTAGAATTGTATTTGCAGTAATTTCTTCGACAAGGAACTTCTTTAATGTTGCGGGTAGTTTGATACCTTTTAAAAAGCGGTAAAAATACCTTTCAAGTTTCTGTGTTAATACGTGATTGATATTTTCTGGGCTCCTATTGTGCAATTTCTAAAATGCGTTTTCAAGATAAAATAATGGTTTTGAATCTCATTTTAGAGAATAAAGAAATTTTATTTGGAAGATGTAGCAATACTTTAACCCATGATGTAAAAATACATAATTGGAAAGAGATTACAAATCAGTTAGAAAGTGAAAATATATTGAACGAGGTTTGGAGAAACGAGTACCTACTGTTCTCGTCACAAATCGCCCTTATTTATCTCGTCTTAAGCTCTCTTAGGCGAATGTATGAATGTTCACAAGATGTCCTCGTATACACAATACACAACACGACACAGCTTTCCAGTCGTGCTAGTTGAAGTGTTCAATTACAGCATGTAATACTTCAATGGCGTTCACGTCTCCATGATTGTCATCCGTATGATTTTGTTCGATGTTTTTATCTTCATCTTGTTCCGAGTTTGTGATTATCTGAATAGTATTGTGACCTAAACGTTTTTCTATATTATGCAATATTACACAACTTAAAATAACCATGCTTGCATTTTTGGGTTGAAGTCTTAGATGATTCATACATGGAAAATTTTCCTTTAAAATCCCCAGCGATTTTTCAACCATCCGTCTCATCGATTTAAAAGTTCGTAATGCTGCATTTCTTGGTATCTGTACGCGTATGTTTGGGGTCAGCAACTATTTTTATACCCGCTGTCTCCTAAAATGATAGCGTCAGGGAACAGTCTCCATAAAGGTAGAATGGAACTCTTGTAGTGAGATTGTACTTTTTACACGCGGTGATAGAATTATAGATTTGTAGCTACAATTCTACAAAATTGTACACATTTTATTACAATTAATCGTAACACAAAACTTTTACGTACAATTGTAGACTACAAATATGTAAATTTTCCCGGAAAACCACCTGTAATATGTAAAGTTTTGTGATACACCGAATTGTAGATTTATCACTACAATTACATATTTGTAGAAATTTTCCGATACAAATTTGTAATATGTAATTTTTGTGATACGCTCGCTTGTACTATCTACATATATGTAATATGTAAATTGTAATTTACAATTGTAACGTTTGTGGGATAGGGCCCTGGTCTCCGATTTTATGGAACAAATAATGGATGATGTATAGGTATACTTTACATAAAACCGTACTTGTTTATCATAACATCGCAGCATCGGTCAGAAATTTAAAAATTAACGATTTTCTATGTCTATCAAAATTGCTCTATTTTTGTGTCTGAAATTGATTTTTATAAATTATTTTTACTATTTAGTATGTGTACGTGTATATATATATGGTATATTGTATTTACTCGTTGAATGCTTTTTAACAGTAACGTCTCCTTTAAGTAAAATGAACTAACTTCAGAATTTAAGGTAGTCTCCCTTCGGGGTCCGACTTATCTTACCTTATCACGCTGTAGAAGTTATAGAGCGCCGGAATAAAGTCATACTAGGTTCCAGAAAATCACAATTCTCACATGAATGAATAACGCACGCGAAATCAAACTGATTCCTATAGAAAAGAGTAGGTATTATCTGTTGTACATATTTTTGTATTTTTTTAAGTTAAAGTCTTTCATATAATTGCAAATTTCACCATTATTTTTTCAGCTAAATGTAGCTAATGTATAATACTTGTGTATAATACTTTATAGTATATAATATTATAAATAAAATATATAATATTATAAGTTTGTGGTCAAACCCTCAGTTATTTTATGAAATGTATACTTTATTAAAAAAAAATGTTTCCCCAGGCCTAGTAAATTTGCCTAAAAAATCAATAGAAAAATAGTGAAAATTTGAAATATTTACAAAACTTTTAACATTTATGATGGCTTGGTGAATATTGATAAGGACGTTTTAAAGTACTTTTACTTTAGAATAAGAAAAAACAAATATAACATTAAAAAACATATTAGTTACCGAAACAAAATAACATCGCGTCTTGTGGAACCTAAAAACAGGTAAATGTGCAGCGAGAACAAAAAAACTAGTGACGGCTTTAACGTACTAGTTAAACTTAACGTATCACCTTTGAATCTTTTCAAACTTTTGTAACGGAATTTAATCAAAAACGGATGATTTCATATAGGTCAAAATTTTGAATTTCATTTCGGATCTTTATAATTTTATAAATACTCTCCATTTTTGTACCTAAGTTTTGGATATTTTGGCAGCTGACATCGAGGCGAATTTGAATCCGGAGCTGGCAGCACTGATATTAGCTACTTTTGTCTATTGTTTAGGGTGCAAAACGAATTGTCAAATACGCGTAAATGAGTTTTAAGGAAAGTCTGAATTCTGATTAAAATATAAGAAAATGTGGTTTAGGGGCGGTCGGGAGAGAGCAAAATAAATATACAGTTCCTGTACCTTATTTTTAAGCTTTATTTATAATGTTACGATTGCTCTGTGTATGTCTTTTAGCGACCGTCAAAGTTTCGCTCTGCTTTTCCGATGTTGGGAAATGGGACTTGCCGCTGAATGGGGTAAGTATTGTCCAATATATTGCATTTACGTTATTAAAATATCTGATTCCCTTTAGAGATTGCTAGGCGGTAAATAGGTACGTTGTAACGCATCGATTTTTGGGCGTACAACATATACAATATTGTGTCGTGTTTCAAGTGCTTATCTGACTCATAACTCGATGCTTTTACAGTAATTTAACGTCCACTATCGTTAATCAAGGCCTTTAGCCCGAAAGTAATGTTTGTACCAAGTTTTGTTAAAAATACAGATTAAACGTAAGTTTTTTCTCCACTACGAAAATCATGTTATTGTTTCCAGGAACATTGCCAGTTTACGCTGGCTAAATCTTTATTTCAAGATTCCAGGGTCATACTAACAAGTAAGTACCTAATAGGAAAATAAATAGTTGTGAGGGCCTTTGTAAATCACTTTGCATTCAAAGAATCTCTCATATTGGAAACAACAGTCAGGAAACATGTGATGGGAAACACTTGTCATGGGATTTGAATGGGACTTTGAAAACAAATACCTACCGAACATGCATGTATTACTTTATTAGGATGGGTTATTTTCTATACAAATATTTGACTAATTCTTCCATGATTTCTGACCCTAGAACTTAATTTTAATTATATCTGCATTGGGCTATTTTTGATTTTATGATAAAGTAATTTTTTTAAGCACTTGTGTATTTCATTTGGAAAATCCTTGTCTAATCTGTTGTTGTGTTTGGGCTAGAGAAGGTAGTATGTATTTTAATACTGTCTTAACCCATCTGCCTGGTAAGAGTTTTTCAAGTCATGATTTTCCTCTTAACAAATTATAATGATAAAATACCTTGTCCATATTGCAATTTTCGTAGTATACATAAAAATAAATATTTATTCTACCCTGTGATAATTTTAAACCCAAATATAAATAACTCTGATGATAAGAGATCCCTATTTAACTGCTGTTTGATTTCCAGTTGGCTGTGACAATGTGGATTCTAACTTGACTGTATCATACCGTTGGGAGCAAAGCTCTTGTTCCCCTGACTACTTCCATTATTTTGAAAAGGTATCACCATTTCTTTATATGAGGTTGCTTTATTATTGGTTTAAATATACCAGCAGTTTAAATCAACATTACCTGTATTAAAACTTAAATGCATGATTTTAATTCTGCTATTAGGCCTATATCATCTCATCAAAATGTATTTACTCTAATTGTAAGGGAAAAAAAGCAATTTCCACTGATTTAAAAGTGCAAAAAAACTACAAAGCCTATTCTTATTATTATGTAAATAGGCATACAGTCATGTTTTGATTAAAATTTTTACATGATTGTCTTTTTGTTATCTATTAAATTGGTCACGTTACTTGGGACATTAAGAGATCTTGAATTGTTGTAACCTCTTGTATACATAAATTCGAAGTTACATAGTTTGCTAGAAGAAAATATTATGTGATTTTTGTTTTTTATTATCAAGGTTAACACTGAATGTAAAAGGGCAGTATAGGGCCATGCACAGGTAGTGTTAACTGTTAACATGCGCGGCTGCATGCCGCGCCTGGTGTTTAGATAAGTAATAGAATCTTATATGATCTTTCAGCGTATTGTAGTATGCACAAAACCCCCGAATGATGTGGGCAATAGAACGCTGCATGCCAGTGGTGAACGTAGGATCACGTGTCCAAGCAAGCACACCATACCTATTCAAGATGATGCTATTGTCAAAGGCGATGGCAAGAAAGAGTCTGGGGTCACCACACAATCTGTGAGTATAAGTAGTTGCAAAGTGCCACTAGTGAGATTTTTGATAAAAAATATTTTGTATGTTTTTTATTCATTATTTAATGATATTAATATCTTTAACTGTTTAACTGTGTTGTATCAGGGCCAATTCAATGTCTACAAGGAAAATATAAAAGCATGAAGGATAAAGGTTGAAATACGTTTTTTCCTATCCTTATCATGCAATCTGCAAATATGTAACATTTAGTATTAATATTATTCTTCAACATTGGGAAGATGAAATTTATATTGGAGTTCATCAGCAATTTCAGATATACTGATGACACTATTCTATTCCCATCATCTAAACACGATGATAATTATGATGATCTGCATTTTATTTACCTTAGTTATTTTTTTAATAATGAGGGTGGAACTGAAATGATGATTATCGGAAGAGTATGTCTATGTCGCAATCGGCTGTCTTAACTTAGGTAATATATAAGTACATAGAATATGGAATACCGCAATATCCGCAAAACCGGACAGAGCATTGTTTGCTAAAAAAAGCATGCTGTCAATCACATCACATACCTGTTTGTCAGACGGGAATTCACCGGATTAAATATGATATTATATTAGTTGTCCGTTCTTAATGACTGTTTCCAGAGAATTCGTTTGTTTATTATCTTTGGTTACATAATTACGTATTTATGATTATAATACTCGTGTTCAACTTTTCAGAAATTCCCTCCCCTTATAACAGTGGATAAGGAGGGCATCTACATTTTAAGCATGGCAGTGCTAAGTACGACGAAATTTAATGGCACGGTGCACGTTGAGATGGTCACCGGTACTAGCTACCTTTCTGCTGCCATTTACCCTTTGCTACCGGTACGTAACTAATACCTACCATGTAAACAACTCGTGTTACATTGGTAGTAAAATAAGTATGCACTATGCAGGCAAGTTGTTGAAATTATTTTGTTTTCTCCAATATGCTCGGAAATGTTCGCATTAATGTAGCAAAAACGAAACGCGAAGTACCTTCTTATGTACCAGCTCAAATTAAAAAAAAAGATTTTCATTATTGTACAGTTTTTGCGGCCGCGAAATTGTACTAAAATCCATTAATGTATTGTTTTTTACTTCTTAAAAACTACTTTTGGACTTTGAAAAAAATGCATACAGCCAAATTCTAAAGCCACGACCAAACGCCTGGTCTGGATAGAGCGAGAGACGGCGATCAAATCTATGGCCGTCTCGTTCTATCATGAGTTACAAACGCCTCGGTGTGTCAGGTCGTGTAGGTACGGTTTAATGAAACCATAGATATCGTTACTATTTTTTATGAACGACCATGCATTAAAAAAAAGTTTAGGCGGGAATCATAAGAGATTTTTTCTTTTCAATTGTTATTCAATTTGCAAGAAAAATATTTTGTTTTATTTCCTTGCATGTTTGGAGAAAAGTCCTATATGTGCCTCGGACGGAAATAGAATTTCGTGGATTCGTATGTAATTGTCGGCCTCAGCTTCGCTTCGTCCGACAAAAAATACTCATCCACGAAATTCGCTTTCCCGGCCTCTGCAATAATGTACTATTACATACCATAAAGTTGCAAGATAATTTAGAACACCTTATTTGCTCAGTGAATTTCTACTTAGCTTCTTACTTAGCTTTGCTATTGAAATCAATTAAATTCTTAAATGTCATAAAAGTGAAAAAACGTCAAATAGAAGTGTCGTTTAATCATTATTTCCTCCTTGTTCAATCCAGATACTGAGTTCATATTTAGTACTATTCAAACCAGATATTTCATCGTTAAAATATGGTGAAGAAACACAATAAGGACGAGTTTCTCCACTTTTTTCGTTTCTCTAACACATTCATGGACAAATTCATCTATATTTTAATACTTTCAGGCATGATTACTTTTGTGAACCGTCGGATGCGAATTCGTATCAATGTGACATCAGCCTTAAACGTAAAATTAAGTAAATAAAAGGTGGGTTGCACCTAACTGTCGATCACCGTTAAACCGTCTGCTGAACGGCTGGATTTCCATAGTATTCTGCTAGTAAATGTTAACCTTTAACTACCGAGGTACCGAGGCGATTTTGAGTAAAAATTAAAATAGTTACAACCATACAGTTAACCTCCTGCATAAAGTTTTAAATTAATACCTATAGCCAGTAATAATGCCAGTCAAAACAGCCCCTTAGCTCGTATGTGTACCTCCTATAACAAAATTTGTAAAGATGTCGATATTTTTTGTTTAAACCTAAACCAATTTGTACGATCTCTAAAGAATATGTCTAGTCGTTAAGTTTGTTTCTTATTAAGCGATCTCTTATGATCTCAATAGTTTGTAATAAGTCTCCTTAGTCTGTAGCGTTAAATTAATACTTATTATTATATTCTATCTGTTATTACAAAGTTGTGCTTGGTAGTTATTGGAATGTGAATTTAATATTATTTAACGAAACTATGTTAGCTATAAGTGAAATAATTCACAATCTGTTACCTAGGTAACAGATTGTGAATTATTTCACGAATTATTTCACCTATAAACAAATAAATAAATAAATAAATAAACGTGTCATTCGGGGTCCCCCACCTCGTCAGTTAATGATTAATAAGTCGGTCAAGTCTGGTTGGAGCATCTGGCCCTAATAAGTATACGCCCTGTATATGTGCAAGTTTGCTGCGTGGTGACGGTATCAGCAGTAATGTCAAATCTTCCCGTAGGTGTCGTAAGAGTCGTCTACGGGATTGAATTGTTACTAACCATAAATTGAATAAAGATTGGTGATGGGCGTCGTCATAGTGGACACACTACGTCAATATAAAAATAGGAAGTCATGATTCTCCTCCCACATTGCCTTGCCTCTTTTCATGTTATTTTATTAAGCACTCTAAAATGTTGTGTAGAAAAATCAATACATATAACGACAATTTTTTATTGGATTTTTCATTCAGGAAAATTCCAATAAGTATGTTGTTAAAAAAAAGGATTCTATCCTGGAAATATTTGAAAACTCTGCTTGAAATACGCCCGTTTGCAGTATTTTCTATGAAAGATTACACCTAACCCGGATCTTTGACTATAAGTGTAGGAGAGGCCTACGTCTGGCAGTAAGCTGATGATGTGATATGTGCAGTTCTTCGGCGTGATGTGCGCCGTGTACACGGTGCTGTGCGCGGGCTGGCTGACGGTGTGCGCGCTGCAGTGGCGCGACCTGCTGCGCATCCAGTACTGGATCGGCGGCGTGGCGCTGCTCGGCATGGTCGAGAGCGCCACCTACTACGCCGTCTACTCCTCTATAGACCGGACCGGGTGAGTGTTGTACAGGTTGTATATGTGCAGCTCTCCGGCGTGATGTGCGCCGTGTACACGGTGCTGTGCGCGGGCTGGCTGACGGTGTGCGCGCTGCAGTGGCGCGACCTGCTGCGCATCCAGTACTGGATCGGCGGCGTGGCGCTGCTCGGCATGGTCGAGAGCGCCACCTACTACGCCGTCTACTCCTCTATAGACCGGACCGGGTGAGTGTTGTACAGGTTGTATATGTGCAGCTCTCCGGCGTGATGTGCGCCGTATACCTGAGTGAATCAACTTTTTTCTGTCTGTTATTGCCATGGTTACGGTCGCCTGAGTCGCGCTGGTTTTATGCAAATTTTTGCTACTTAAATTAGGCAAACATGCAAGTAGTGCATGTCTGTAGGTGGCCCATTAAGAAAAGGGCTTATTAACACCAGAAAAATGTATGCATAGTTTAAGTAGAATAATTTTACATAAAACCAGCTTGACTCAGGCGACTGTAACCATGGTAATAACAGACAGAAAAAAGTTGATTCACCCACCTACGCTGGCTATGCACGGACTGGCTGACGGACTGACGGTACAGTTTAAATAGGAGCAAAAATGTCACTGTATGCGAAATCCAGCGTTTCGTATAGGGCGCTGAAGTCCGATCATTTACTCGCGCCTTTTTATGGGCATGGCATGGGTTTGTCCGTCGCCACCCGTCGTTAGAGTTGGCCATTCACTGCCTTCCGCTTTCAGCGACATGTACCTACTTGTAGCGGCGCGGAGGAAGCGTAGAGTTAATCCCTTGCTGACGGGGCATCCAGTGCCACTGCTCGGCATGGTCGAAATCTACTATGCCGTTTACTCGTTTATAGACCGGGTATACAGACCTACCGCGAACTACTAACAAAGTGTTATAATTCTCTCGCTCTTGTAAATACCAAAGTGCGCGAGACTTAAACATAGGTTTCTAAGCAATCAAGTTTACTAATAGAAAAATTTCAAGATGGCAACTGTTTTCATTCTGGATCCTTGTTATTTCTCACATTTAATACTTAATACTGGTTTATACAGGTACTTCAACGCGGAAGCCTACATGTTCGCGGAGTGGATGTCGGTGGCGAAGCGCGCGCTGGCTCGCATGCTCGTCATCATCGTGTCGCTCGGCTTCGGCATCGTCAAGTAAGTATCCCGGACTATGCTAAATTCGAGGCCGTAGCCACAGGTGGATTAGTGTAAACATGTGTTGCTCGAGGCAATTGCTTCGGGAAAGGCATTTACTCTTTGGACAAGGAAAAACTGCATGAATTTTGCTTTGAAATTCCCTGTTTTTTTAATCATTATCATCATTAGCCTATAATAGTCCACTGCTGGAGGCCTCTCCTATTAACTATGCGTATAGACGCATTAGGAGGTAAATGCCCATAATCGCCACGCTGGGCAAGCGGGTTGGCGATCGCAGTAATGTGTCCAGTATGATGACGCTGCTGCCCATCATCATTTTTTAAATCAAATAATGGTCAGTGACACTTCAAATCTTTTTGTTTTTTTAATTCAACGCAAAAAACATGTCACTTTATCGCTAGGTAACTAGTCGTAAATAAGGTATACTCTTGGGTTGTCTCATTCGTTTTTCGTCGCGTTCCTAAATTTGTCAGATTCTGCTTTCATTCGTCAAGTTAGTCTGCAGTCATTGTCGTCTTTGACCATAATAAGTTGTTGACCTTTTTCTTATTTCGACTCAATCGTTTTTTGTCATTTCGTATTTGGTCATTTTCTAAGTAGGTACTCTAGGTACCGACTTAAGACTATGAAAACATAGATTTAACAACAAATTTGACCGAAGATGAAAAAGACCAACGACGATCGTGACGAAAGCAGAATCGGACAAATTTAGGAAAGTGACGAAAAACGAACGAGACGACCAAAGAGTATACCGTAAATAACAAGCAAGCCTTTTTGTTGTTTTTTTTTTTCAATTTTGTCTCTACAATCCAATCTTGTGATATTTTTTTGATTCACCAGTCACTGAAAACATCAGAATACCTTTATGTAAAAATCATATCGAACAACTTATACTATGCAATCACCAATCGATTTTAATGTAGGGCATCTGAGGGTTTAGGTGGCTGTTGAAACACTAATCCGCAGTTACGTTAAACTTTTGAACAACGAAAGAGAAGTCTCGTCTAAATGTGGCCTACACCACATTATCTCGACTAACGGAGATAAACCTAAGTAGGACAATTACTTAAAAAGATTACAAGGTTCGCTTTGACCATTTTGGGTGTCGTTAGCGTAGTAGACATAGCAACACACCGTCTTACAGTCCGTCATGTGACCCTTAACGGCGTCTCTTTAGGAGTAGATACTTGACGTTAAAAAGGTTTAATAGTAGATTGTACAGCAAGGGCATAAATTGGCCCATTTATGCCCATGTTGTACACTCTGCTTTTCACTTCGATTGCGAGGAAAGTAAATACATTTTGTCATTTTCATTGCAATTTACACAACGAAGTTGTAATTTGTAATAAAGCGAAAGAAGAAAAATATATAACCAATACCCGCCAACTCATTTTTTAATTTTTTTATTAATTTTCAACCTGTGATCAGAGTTTCAGTTGCTCGGTTTTCTGCCAAGTCGAACGTTTCGGAGCATTTTTCAACGATAAATCGATGTATATTTAATGTGATTTACTAATTTTAATGACAGAAAATACTAATATTGTACTTAATATAAATAAAATAATGTAACAAGTTTTGTCAGCTACATTATTTTATTGATCAATAAAATTGTGCAACGTTTTAACTGTTTGGCTGTTGGGACCGATTACCTTAGGCTTAGAAAAAAAAAATATGCTAGACCATAAAATGCGATTTTATGTCGTCTACGCACGACATAAAGGTGCACTTTTTGAGCATGAGAAGTGAAAAGGATTTTTTGTTGAACTGGCAGACCGCGACTAGGCCCGGCGCTGCAGCGCGTGGTGGGCACGGGCGCGCTGTGGGGAGTGCTGGCCGCCATCGAGGCCTGGCTCCGGCTGCACCACAAGGTATTCTATTTTAGGAAATTAAACACTTCCCCCCTTATTCATAAACGTTTGTTAACTTAACAAGCCACTAATAATTGTTTGTCCCTTTCGGTCTTAACAATGTATCCATAAGAGCAAAAGGGACAAACAATTATTCGCGGCTTGTTAAGTTAACAAACTTTTATGAATAAGGGGGTAAGTTTTCACAAATAAGTCAGGATATGGATATTGCTAGTAAATAGCCACTCTCCAGTAACTGAATACCTTATATAAAAATGCACTCTTTATGCTTATTGTTTGAATTCATTTTAAAACGATGTTTCGTGTCAATGTTATCACTCTCGTTCTTCCAAAATGAATTCTAATTTTAAGTACATAGAGTTCATCTTTATATCGTCGGTTGACAATCAAAACTCACTAAGTAACAAATACCTACTTGAAATAAAGCTCGTATCTCAACTCCGATTCAGTACAGACATATGAAGTTGCTAAGAGTAGTGACAGTTTTTATAATGACTTTTGCTTTTGCGATATAAGGTGGCCAGTTACTAGCAATTTACCCTATTAGCTCGAATTACGAGATTTACGAGATACAAATGAGCAAATGACCGCGTATCTTCCCAGAATGTCCAAGCATGCCGCATTCCCGCTAAAAGTGACAGGACTTGACAGGAGCTGTCAGTCATGCGCTTACGGCGCTAATACACCAGTTCAGGCGTTAGGAGACTGAATCCGATAATAAATTATGTTGTCCTCTATCCCTACTCCTTTTAAACACAATTTAGTTTGGCACAATTTTTTTTCTTCTGGAGCGTTTATCTCCGATGTACTCTACTCGTCGCGTTTGGCAGTACGGGTCAGCAGATTGGGACGGATTGCGTGAATTCTACGCTTCGTACCCTTGGAGGCAGCTCTGTTTCGCATCGGATGATCCTGACTCCTGTGCGACTAATGTCGCCGAGACGATACAGCTGGGAATGGACTTTTTCATTCCCAACTCACTAATCGCTACAGGAGCAAAGAAGCGACCTTGGTTTAACCGGCCCTGTAAAGAAGCTGCGGTTCAAAAGCAGGCTGCTTACAGGGCTTGGACCAAGGCCGTAACTGATAAGGATCCGAACGTCTCTGATGCGAAACGCAGACTGAATGCTGCCTCGAGGTCCTGCAAAAGAGCTGTTGCCAGAGCAAAATTTGATTTTGTCGGCAGATTTGGCGAGAAGCTTGCAGGCCACCCTTCCGGGAGTAGGGCCTTCTGGTCACTTGCCAAAGCTGCCGAGGGAAACTTTTGTCGGTCGTCCCTGCCACCACTGCGAAATGCTGACGGTAATCTGGTCCATAGTGCAAAAGAGAAAGCCGATCTTCTAGGTGCTCTTTTTGCCTCGAACTCGACTGTGAGCGATGACGGCAGCATTATACCGCCTACCATCCCGCGGTGCGCACACTCCATGCCAGAAATTCGCATCTCCCAGAAAGATGTTCGGCGGGAGTTGCTGTCGTTAAACGTTCACAAGTCGAGCGGGCCAGACGGCATACCTGCAGTGGTGCTTAAACGTTGTGCTCCTGAGTTGTGTCCTGTGTTAACGCGTCTCTTCGCTCTTTCCAGTATCAAACGGGAAGTTCCATCTTCGTGGAAGACGGCCCTTGTGCACCCTGTTCCAAAAAAGGGTGACAGATCGGATCCATCGAATTATAGGCCTATCGCTATCACCTCCCTTCTCTCTAAGGTCATGGAGCGTATAGTTAACGCTAAGCTCCTTGGTTACCTAGAAGAACACGATCTTATAAGCGACCGCCAGTATGGCTTTCGCCACGGTCGCTCTACCGGTGATCTTCTAGTGTACCTCACTCACCGCTGGGCATCAGCCATTGAGAGTCAAGGCGAGGCTTTGGCAGTCAGCCTAGATATAGCGAAGGCGTTCGATCGGGTCTGGCATAGGGGCCTTTTGTCGAAGTTGCCATCTTATGGACTGCCCGAGGGATTATGCAGATGGATTGCTAGCTTTTTGTCCGGCAGACGCATGCGTGCCGTAGTAGACGGTAGCTGCTCTGATAGCATGGACATAAACGCTGGCGTCCCGCAAGGCTCTGTGCTATCCCCAACGCTGTTCCTTCTGCATATCAATGACATGTTGTCTATCGGCGACCTCCATTGCTATGCGGATGACAGTACTGGGGATACTTTTTACACAGGCCGTGCTAATATCCCTCGCTCTGTGGTACTGGAAAGTCGCGGAAAACTTGTGTCTGACATAGAGAACACTTTATCTAGAGTCTCGTTATGGGGTCGGGATAACCTAGTCAGGTTCAACCCCACAAAGACACAAGTTTGCGCGTTTACCGCTAAAAAAACCCCATTTACTGTGGCTCCAAAGTTCCAAGACACAGCTCTTACCATGTCAGGGAGTATTGGGATCCTCGGAGTCGACATTTCCAACGACGTCCAATTCCGATGTCACCTAGAGGGAAAAGCTACGCTGGCATCCAAAAAGCTCGGGGTGCTCAATAAAGCGAGGGGATACTTTACTCCGGGGCAAAGACTTCTGTTATATAAGTCGCAAGTCAGACCCCATATGGAGTATTGCTGTCACCTCTGGGCAGGAGCACCTGTATACCAGCTTGCACCCTTTGACTCGGTTCAGAGACGAGCTGTCCGAATAGTCGACGATCCCAGACTCACAGGCGGTATTGAACCCTTAAGTCTAAGGAGAGACTTCGCCTCCTTATGTGTGTTCTATCGTCTGTACAATGGGTTGTGCTTTGAAGAACTGTTCGACATGATGCCAACGTCCACTTTTCATCATCGCACCGCTCGCCACCGACTGGGCGCTCATCCTCACACCTTGCAACCTAAATGGTCGCGCACCGTGCGGTTTCAGAGGAACTTCCTCCCGCGGACGGTCCGTCTGTGGAATGAGCTCCCTGCCGAGGTTTTCCCGTTGGACTACAGTATGGGGTTCTTCAAAAGAGGAGTGTACAAGTTCTTATTGGGTCGGCAACGCGCATGTGACACCCCTGGGGTTGCAAGCGCCCATAGGCTACGGTGACTGCTTTCCATCAGGCGGGCCGTATGCTTGTTTGCCACCGACGTGGTATAAAAAAAAAAAAAAAATGTTGTAGTATCGTTTCGTTCTTTGACTTATTTGTTTGTGTACTGTGAAATTGGCTTCCAATTTTTTTATTTCATTGGAAATTTGCGAAAAGAACCTTACTTGCTTGTCTGGAAACCAAACTTAGCAGGCATTGTATCTCTATAATATACCTACGCAGCCTGCTAGGTTTGGTTCCCGGCGTCTGCAGTAATACTATTACAACACAACAACATGGTATTCGCAGGCTGACGACTCGAATCGCGACCTGCTCCTGTCTGAAGCCCCGATGTCGCTCCTAGACAGTGCCATTTGCTGGTGGGTGTTCGTCTCTCTCGCACATACGATGCGCACACTGCAACTGAGGAGGTCAGTACTAATTTATGTCTATTGTAAGTGGATATATCCACTTACGTTTATTAAATTTAGCACATCAACAGAAATAAGTAACGTTCAATTGCGAAATATATACTAACCCCCTTATTCATAAACGCCTCTTAACTTAACAAGCTGCTAAGTATTGTTTGTCCCTTTCACTCCTGTGGACATATTGATAAGACCGAAAGGGATAAACAAACGTTCATAGCTTGCTAAGTTAGCAGACGTATATGAATAATGGGGTAAGTCGTACAAGCGAAAGGGCTTAGATGAAGCTTTAATTTACGATATCCGGTGCTGACGATATACCCTCTCTGTTTTTAAGTAGGGTTTAAATATCATTTGTGGACCAGTGAGGACTAATAATATGTACACATTTCAAAACGTATCATGAGTCTGAGGTACAATGGTGAATATAGTTTCCTAAATTATTTTCGGAACCGCTCGCAGAGAATGAACCTCATTCCGAAACACACGAACAATTTGTTTATCAATTGCATAATGTTTTTCAGGACAAAAATCGAATTCGTGATACAAGTCTCACTTAATTTGTTTTAGAAACACGATCAAGCTGTCGCTGTACCGTCACTTCACCAACACGCTGATCTTCGCAGTAATTTCCTCAGTCGTCTTTATGCTGTATTCCATTAAGGCGTTCCGCGTCCTCCCCTGCATCACTGTGAGTTGTATTTTACTTCCGTATTCACAAGTTTCATTACGCTTCTGTCCATAGTTGAGCAAAAAGTAATACGATTACTCCTTCAGATTACATTTGAATGTGTACTAAGTATACATACAATTGTAATTGACAAGTAACTTTTTGCATTTTGCATCTCTGCTTCTGTCTCTGTGACCTGTGACACATTTTATCGGACGTAACAATGTTTGGTGTAATTCTTGTCGCTAAATTCATAGTCTACAATATTTATAAAGGCGACAACATATTTGGAGCCATAATACAGTGTGTAGCCTACAACAGGGGCGAAAAATTTTACGGTGCGTTATTAAGCTTATCAACAACCATTTCCATATATTGTAATAAAATAAAAACTTTTCGGAATTTCTTTTTTTCTTGGGATTTTTGCTATTATTAGTTCCTTTACTTATGTAACTAAAAATATACCAATAACGAATTAAATTACCCTTGATACACTGAAAAATGTCCAAAAATTTTAAAAAAACGTAACGAATTGTTATAAATATAAAAATAAAATAACTATTATGACTCAGTACCTGGTATTCCATCAAGATGTCTTGCTACTGACAGTAACAAGCTACGATACCGTAATGTCATGATCCAGTACTTAGGGTTCATACCTAACTTTGAATAAGAATATATCTGAACTCGTTAATTTTGAAACATCGTTTCATAAATTCAAATCCAGTTATACAGTATTTTACACTTTTATTTAATATTCTTGTTAAATTAGTACAGATATAATTTTCAGCGATCCGTCTCGTGCTTTTTGAATTCTTCATCTCCGCTTTCTTCTTTTTTTTTCGTTTTAAACCAGTACCTACGTCATCCAATTGCTTTATTCCTATTTTTTTTTAATTATAAAGACTACTTTACACGATGGTAAATTAATATTCAAAGACAGCAAATCTATTAAGACTCGTGTACACAATGTTTTCTTACATTAGAACTGAAGTTTGTTATTTTATATTATGAAATCATCACATTCGGCCATCCGTACAAGTGCAACTCCTGGTGCATACGTGAACATAGGACTCGTACAGACCACCTAATATTTTCTTAGATATTATAACAAGTGTAGGTACAATAACTTAAAGTAAAATACTTAACTTAAAGTAAAATTCTACGACAAAAATTCGGACAGGAATCAGACTAATCAATCTGGTTTTTTTTTTGTAGACTAACGTACAACATCAACTTATTTTGAATAATAAATTATTACAAAATCTATCATCACATTCGGTTGATAATTTACTTTTTAGTAACCATTTGCTCTCGAGGCAAGATATGAGACTGCAACAGTACCTGCGCATTTTATACGAGATTACAAAGTGTCTCAAAAGTAGCTGTAGTGAATAAAATCTCTTGATCAGATTAGGGCTTCCAATTCGAATATTCGGCTGATTTCGGTATTCGAATAATGCGATATGAGGTATTGAAATATTTGGAAGTAGATCAGAAGATATAATTCGAGAAGGTTAATTACAAGTATAACATTAAATATGTTTTTAACCTTTTAAACGCCTGTCATCTCGCATCAAGATGTAATATACACGCCACACAACACACGGCTACTTTTGTGGTTCTTGGCGTTCAAAGGGTTAAAGAACTTTAAGCTAATTATGATTTTAGTACCCTCATAAGTTTTGTAAAGACATTACACAATAATATAATATATCTCAAACTTAATAACAAAGAATGATGTCGAGACAAACTATTTTACATTTTCGGTCACAAAACAGCACTGAGCCTCCAGTGAACCTCTGTACAATATTTTTAAATCCTGTGAATGAGGCGAAAACTTACAATATTATCATGGCATCGCGTAACAGTAAAACGAATGGAGATTACATTATAATTTACCCGAATACATAATAATTTACCTACATCAATTCAAGAGTGTCCAAATAATCGTTTTGATACAATCTCTATGGGTTGGCTCTTAGATACACTCATATCATTTCACACACGCTATCAACCTCTCCTTTGTTATTCTGTTCTCCATTATGGATTTGAATCTTCCCATTTAACTTGAATCCGGTAACCGTTTACTCGTTTGCAATGGGTAGATTGAATAGCTCTGGCTGTGGTTCTTTACAACTCTGCTGACGCTGTACCGATTCCTCTTTCTACTCATGCCGTAGTGTTCCTTCTCGCGGCGCTGCGGCCGCGTTTGGCTTTGAGACGATGGTAGCCCGGCATCGGCATGTAGCTTTCGTTTTCGGCTCTGTCTCTCTTGTTTAACATTATCCGCATCGCAGTCCATAATCCCGGAAAATAAACGAAAATAATTAATAAGGTGCAAATTAACCTTAGGTAATTTTTAAACCGAAATATCCTCGAATTATTTCGGCTGATATATCCTCGAAACATCGACAATATTATTCAGGCTCTCATGAGTCAACAAGGCTCACTCTATTATGAACACTACATAACCCCATTTTTATTTTTTTAAGGAACGTAGTTCTTTAAAGTTCTGGAACAATATAGCTCTACTCAGACACACTTGGCCTGATAAAGCTAAGAAACATACCTACATATCTCTGTCCAGACACACTTGGCCTGAAAATCTCATGGAACATACATAGCCCTACTCAGACACACTTGGCCTGATTTTGCTAAAGAGCATACATAGCTCTGTCCAGACACACTTGGCCTGAAAATCTCATGGAACATACATAGCTCCAATCAGACACACTTGGCCTGATCCTACCTTGGAACATACATAGCTCCAATCAGACACACTTGGCCTGATCCTACCTTGGAACATACATAGCTCCAATCAGACACACTTGGCCTGATCCTACCTTGGAACATACATAGCTCCAATCAGACACACTTGGCCTGATCCTACTTTGGAACATACATAGCTCCAATCAGACACACTTGGCCTGATCCTACCTTGGAACATACATAGCTCCAATCAGACACACTTGGCCTGATACTACCTTGGAACATACATAGCTCCAATCAGACACACTTGGCCTGATGCTACCTTGGAACATACATAGCTCCAATCAGACACACTTGGCCTGATACTACCTTGGAACATACATAGCTCCAATCAGACACACTTGGCCTGATACTACCTTGGAACATACATAGCTCCAATCAGACACACTTGGCCTGATACTACTTTGGAACATACATAGCTCCAATCAGACACACTTGGCCTGATACTACTTTGGAACATACATAGCTCCAATCAGACACACTTGGCCTGATACTACGTTGGAACATACATAGCTCCAATCAGACACACTTGGCCTGATAATTACTACTTTGGAACATACATAGCTCCAATCAGACACACTTGGCCTGATACTACTTTGGAACATACATAGCTCCAATCAGACATTACATGAACCCCCTGAGGACACACATGGCCCTAGGCTCGTAGCATCGTGTTATTTATTTAATAATTTTACACACTTTATAATTAAATGTGCATTAAAATGTATTCATATTTCAACTACTAAAAAAAATAGGTGTCACATTTTACTTATATCATATTAATATAAAGATAATTATTTAACAAGAGCACCGAAAATGAAACTTATCATAATAGGTACTAAATTATATTTCATTTATGATAGACGAAGATGATGACCAATCAAATCAATATTATAATTTATTATTCGTAACCTTTCCAACAGTCAAATGAATAATCATGCTTAATTCAGTTATATACTCGTTATAATAAAAACTCAATAATTTATAATATTCATCATTATAATATTCATTATAATATTAAGTTACATAACTTCAATAGCAACAGGTAACATTATTATGGAATATTATTAAAACTAACTCTTGTTAGCGTAAAACAACTGAAATATATGATAATATATAATACATTATGTTTAAAATTTAGAGTCCATTTATATAGTCTAACAAATAATCGATCCAGCTAGAGCACATTTTCAATGTATGCGAAATTTCGTACCTTTTATGTATCATAGTTTACATGATTTATAAAGTCTAATTTCAAGAATATTTAAAGGAGTGCCTGCATACGAATAAAAATATGTTGTTTTTGCTACTATATAATTATAGAAGCAACTTAGATCCTTAGGCAAGTGGCGGGGAGTGTTAAGTTAGAACATTGTTGACTTATTTTAAAAGACTTTGGTGTTAAAATAGAATTACTTGGATTCGACTTTAAAATGTTTTAGACATTTGAGCGCCAACCTGCGATGCAATTTGCCATGCCACACATGCCAAATGGTAAAGAATAGATTTGTAAGGACATGATGTCAACATTATCCACAAATATGCTGATTGTGATTATCGATAGATTTTCTTGAAATATAAGCAACATCAAAGGGTGGAAAACAATTTGAAGCGTAATATGCAGGCTTTGACCGGAACTATCTCTGATTTAATTCCGAGTAGTAAAATTTATAAAATTTCGATTTTGTTTCTTCTCAAAGATCAAGGCTAGTAGTACTCACAAAATACCTTAATGAACGACCTATACCTATCTTTTTGTAATTTTACAAAACAAAGTAATGTGAAACGTTAAATATATCATTAAAAACATTTTTTTATTTTATTTTATGTTTAGGTACTAGTGAAAACCCATGAAAATATGTGGCGTTTTGGTAGACCGCCACTTCTCACCTATTAGGTTCAAGAAAGATAAAGTTTATTTTTCAAACACTAATTTCATAATGGCGAATCATCTTTTTCAATTATTATTCTAAGATTACCGGACCAGAAATCCTGTGCACAGGAAGTTTTCATTACCAACTTGGCATCGGTAAGTAAATATGTATTTAAAAAAAATAAAGCGTCACAATATAATATTTTTTTGTATGATCTAGTCTAGCTTTATCCATAAATAACGTGTGTCAAAGAACTAAAATAAATATTAAAATCTTAATTTATTTAATAATAGGATTTTTCGGAATTGATAAAAAATTGTCAATGGTTGATTTTTGTTTCTATGTAACGATGAATGAATTATAATATAAAGCCGTACAACAAAATATTACTGTTATTATACCTACTTAAATAATTGACGATTTGTATATATTTCCTCATACAAGCAAAAATAAAATGGCTGGTTTAACTCGTATTCAGAACGCCTGGGTCCGCGAGCGCGGAATCTGGGCGCGCACGGCGCACAGCCGTTGCTAGGCAACGAAAAATCACAACAGAACAGATCGGTCGTTCGTTACTAAAAACTTAGAAAATGCTTCATGATTTTTACACTAAACAAATCGTATGTTTGTTTTTCTGTAGTTAAATAATCATTATGTGTAAATAAATTTTAAGTACTGTAATGTAGGTACTCTTTAAATTAAGTACATAAATAAAAAGTATATGTACCTATATACATATGTGTAATAGTATGCAATTCATATGCACAAAAATCTAGAACAAATCATATAAATTTTACCTTATTGGAGTTATTGGCTCGTAGATTATTCCCACTTCCGATTTTTCATAAATTCAAATCCAGTTATACAGTATTTTACACTTTTATTTAATATTCTTGTTAAATTAGTACAGATATAATTTTCAGCGATCCGTCTCGTGCTTTTTGAATTCTTCATCTCCGCTTTCTTCTTTTTTTTTCGTTTTAAACCAGTACCTACGTCATCCAATTGCTTTATTCCTATTTTTTTTTAATTATAAAGACTACTTTACACGATGGTAAATTAATATTCAAAGACAGCAAATCTATTAAGACTCGTGTACACAATGTTTTCTTACATTAGAACTGAAGTTTGTTATTTTATATTATGAAATCATCACAATCGGGTTCTTTACAGGATTATTGCGGATAGATTAAGGGCGTTTGTGCACTACAATGACTTTTACTGTCCGGCAGATTGAGTTTTCATGGTCCGATATGGCATGAAAAAAACGGATGAATGGCTTGTGCACTTGTCCGTCTTTTTACTCGGAGGTGCGGCATATTAGCATGAAAAAACCGGATGATTGGCTTGTGCACTTGTCCGTCTTTCTACTCGGAGGTTAATATTAATCGCACTTTTACTACAATGACTTTTACCGTCCGGTAATCCGGTTTTTTACGGTTCAATTTTGTAAAAGTTCGGACGGTAAAAGTCAGTGCAATTCCGGTCGCAGTGCACAAGCATTAACACGTTTTTCATAGCTGTTATCCCGGATCGGAAAAATACTGTCCGGAATGGGGAAAAGTAAAATGTCGGACGGTAAAATTACGTATAGTGCACAAGCTACTATGTACATTTAATAGTGTGGCATATCGGACCGTAAAAAACCGGACTACCGGACGGTAAAAGTCATTGTAGTGCACAAACGCCCTAAGGAGTTACCCGTTTCATTTTTCGCCCCAGTTGTAGGCCACACACTGTATATAATAGGAAAAGATCGCTCGGCTCGATCAAACACGCGTGTCTTAAAAAGTGCGTGTTTAAGTTCATTAATTCATTGTGCAAATATGTTATTCTTAGGACTGGAAGGAAGTGTGGATGGACGAGGCTTACTGGCATATACTGTTCGCGAGCGTGCTGACTGTCATCATGGTGCTGTGGCGGCCCACCAACAACAACCAGCGCTACGCGTTCACGCCGCTGCTTGACAACGCCGATGACGAGGACGATGGTAATGACTGGCATATACTGTTCGCGAGCGTGCTGACTGTCATCATGGTGCTGTGGCGGCCCACCAACAACAACCAGCGCTACGCGTTCACGCCGCTGCTTGACAACGCCGATGACGAGGACGATGGTAATGACTGGCACATACTGTTCGCGAGCGTGCTGACTGTCATCATGGTGCTGTGGCGGCCCACCAACAACAACCAGCGTTTATGTCTTCGATTCTCGCCTATATAAGCGATAACCACTTCAAAAAATATTAATTTTCTCTACCGCTGGATGCCATACGGTTTGGAAATAAATTCATGTAAATTAAGAAAACAGAAAACTTCAATGAGTTGAATAAATTCAATATTGAAATTCTTCTTCTTCTACCTAGCGTTATCCCGGCCTTTGCCAGGGTCCGCTTTCCTGCTACATTTCCTCCACTTTACGCGATCCTGGGCGTCAATATTGAAATTATTATTTTTAAATTAAAAAAATCTGAGCAATAATTAGATGTTTACGTGTTTGATTCGTACATGTTTTGTGAGGTTGTCGTACGAAATAGGCATGTGATACTACCCTAATCTGTTATGAAATACAATCGTCTTTCAATATTTAAAATCTATACGCAGCCCCTCGCATAAATCTAACTAATAAAAAACAATTTCATCGTTACAAGTTTACCTGAAACGAATTTTTCATTAATAATGTGCATCTACATTTTGTTTTCATTTACATTTTTCAATTCATGATTTATGTATTTTATTATGCAAGTTTAATCCAGTTGATTAGGATATTCCTAACCGAATCTGTACAAGTAATATTGAAGATCAAGATTCGCAATCACTTTCAGAAGAAGAAGAGCAATTCGTAAACGACGCGTACGGCGTGAAGATGCGGGGCTCGACCACAGGCGACGAGCGGGAGACGGCCGAGCAGCCCGCCAACTCACTCGACTCCGACCTCCGCTGGGTCGAGGAGAACATACCCACCAGCACGCTTCCCCTACTCGACTCTGATGAGGAGATCATCAACACCAAGTTTGAGGTGTCCAAGATGCAGTAAAGTTACTTAATAAAATAAAACATGTAAAGTATTATCTATGTTACTTGTTTCATTTTTAGTTTTTTGAATTACAAGTCACCGATCGAAATTGCCAACTCACTCGACTCCGACCTCCGCTGGGTCGAGGAGAACATACCCACCAGCACGCTTCCGCTACTCGACTCTGATGAGGAGATCATCAACACCAAGTTTGAGGTGTCCAAGATGCAGTAAAGTTACTTAATAAAATAAAACATGTAAAGTATTATCTATGTTACTTGTTTCATTTTTAGTTTTTTGAACTACAAGTCACCGATCGAAATTGCCAACTCACTCGACTCCGACCTCCGCTGGGTCGAGGAGAACATACCCACCAGCACGCTTCCGCTACTCGACTCTGATGAGGAGATTATCAACACCAAGTTTGAGGTGTCCAAGATGCAGTAACGTTACTTAACAAAATAAAACATGTAAAGTATTATCGAAGTTACTTGTTTCATTTTTAGGGTTCCGTAGCCAAAATGGCAAAATGGAACCCTTATAGATTCGTCATGTCCGTCTGTCCGTCTGTCACAGCCGATTTACTCGGAAACTGTAAATGCTACAGTAACGAAATTTGGTAAGAATATGTGTTGTATGAACCGCTACAGGATTATGTTACTAAATTGTAAAAAAAACCATTGGGGTGGGGGCCCTCCATACATGTAACTGAGGGATAGAAAAAAAATTTTTGTTGTATATAAGCGTGTGGGGTATTAATAGAAAGGTCTTTGAAAATGAAATGAAGGTTTATACATCTCATTTTTATTTAAGCAAATCGTTTTCGAGATATCAGCTCTCAAATCTGAAAAATGTGTCCCCCCCCCTCTATTTTTTAAACTACGCGATATAAAATTCCAAAAAAAATATATGTTATGCACATTAATAAACTCTATCAACGATTTTTGGTTTGATTAAATTATCTCTTATAGTTTTTGAGGTAGGTTGATTTAACTGTATTTTTTTAATAATAAATTGATAATGGTACGGAACCCTTCGCGCGCGAGTCCGACTCGCACTTGGCCGGTTTTTATTAGTTTTTTGAACTACAAGTCACCGATCGAAATTGCCAACTCACTCGACTCCGACCTCCGCTGGGTCGAGGAGAACATACCCACCAGCACGCTTCCCCTACTCGACTCTGATGAGGAGATTATCAACACCAAGTTTGAGATGTCCAAGATGCAGTAACGTTACTTAATAAAATAAAACATGTAAAGTATTATCTATGTTACTTGTTTCATTTTTAGTTTTTTGAACTATAAATCACCGATCGAAATTGTTACTCCAGTGGACGAAATATTATGTGTCGTTTTCAATGAAGAATGCCTTTAGAAAGATTTAAGAGTATATTCGTATAATACAACCAAATTTCGTTTTTATAGTAAGCCACACACTATCCTCGTAAGGCCCATGCTCCTACCTGAAGTAGGTAGGTACTCATTATGATAGGATAAATAAAAAAAATATTTAATGAAACCAAAGTTGCATTTGTCAAAAGGATCAAGATTGAGAAAAAGTAGGTCCATTTGAAAAACCATTCCACTTTGTCGCTTAGGTACCTATACAGTGTCTTAACACACGGATCAAGTGGGTAAAATGAATTTTACTTGTATGTTAAAACACTCGCTACGCTAAGGATTCGGCTCGCTTCGCTCGTGGTGCAACTATAGCATCCTTTCGCTTGCTCGTGTTTCAATTTCATGCTCGCGGGTAAAATACAACTTTGCACACAAGAGTTATACAAGATAACAAATAACTATTATTAAAAACTGATGTTTTAAAATTGAGGACCTTTCTAATAAAAGTTCAGTGAGAATCTATTTTAGACTCAAACAATTGGAACCCTAGGCCACTCAAGAATGATGTCGCAGTGACAACTAGTACCCAAGTGATTTCTCACAATGTCCTTTAGACCGTCACTTTGAAGTGTGAGAAGCTCCGATAACGATATCTTGCTTCAACCAATGGTATCAACCGCTCATCGCCGACGCAGGTTTGGTGGCTTATGGTGGCCCCGTTTCATTCATTTATCGTGCTACGCGTCACTTTCGCACTTGTTAGAACGTGATGGCAACGACGACCAACGCTTAGACGCGGTACCATCATAAGCCTACAGGACGCGTAATGGTGTGACCAGTACTCGACTATAGTTAATGGCGTTAATGCTTATAAGAGATTAAAAGGCGACGCTCAGAGCGGTATGCCATCGAATACGACACACATAGGGCTTGTCCATTAATCACGTCATACGATTTTGGCCTGTTTTAGACCCCCCCATCCCCCATGGTGATATGTGGTGATATTTTATGGAAGCTGAGCCAATAGCCCCTAGCCAATATGACGTGTAATTTTTTGCCAACTTAATAACACTTGAATTTACCTGCTTTTTTGCCAACTAAGAGGTAAATTTACGCGAAGTTTTAAAATTTACTATCTAAAAAGTGTTTTATAAAAAATTAAAGATTTTTTTCACTGGCTAAGACTGAGAGTAACAAAAAATTACACGTGATCATTTGTCCTATGACACCCCTTTCCCTATGGTGATAATAGGCCTTAATCGCGACGATCTGAAGGCCTTTTTAGTTTAGATAGTGCCTTTTTTAGGCGCTAGTGCGAGAAGTGGCTCAGTTTAAGTCGGGTCCAAACCTTCGGAGGGCCATCTGTACTAAAAAACGTCGTACGAGACACGTTCAAAAAGGAAATTCGTAACTCGTGTTGATTTAAAATATCGCCACTCGTTTAGTATTTCTTGTTTTTCGCACTTGTGTCGTAATGTACTATTTTAGTACAGATGGTGCCTTTTTACGCCCTAGGGCTTGTGCATAAATCACGCGAGGTCCTATAGGGGGGGAGGTGGTCCAAAAGTAGCCGAAAAAACCTCGCATGATTTATGCATGAGCCCCTAGTGCGAGAAGTGACTCATTTTACGTCAGGTCCATAACATCGGAGGGCCATCTGTACTAAAAAACGTCGTACGAGACACGTGTAAAAAGGAATTTCACGTTTTTCGCACTCGTGTCGTAATGTACCATTTTCTCGTACCTCCCGTACACGTACATGAAGTGGGGATGATTTTTGTTTTATTTTGCTGAAATAATGTAGGTAGTGTGCGGTATCGTTCTATAGCTCGTTGAAGAATGACCGCTTCAGATTTAAAAAGATGTATAACTTAGAAGAAAAAA
>JALPQI010007546.1:0-16573 GCA_025490895.1 Thaumatotibia leucotreta | reverse complement strand
TGAAAACGAATCGGAGGGCCGCAGGCCCGACGATTCGTTTCGACAATCTGCGAAGGCCGAAGGCCGAGCTCCGCGTAGGGCCGAAGGCCCGAAGCGTCCAACACAGGCGCGCCAGCTCGCGAGGCCGAAGGCCGAGCTGCATGTGTCCAGAACCCCCATGCTACTCAATGAAAAAGTGTAACATGAAAACGAATCGGAGGGCCGCAATCCGCGAAGGCCGAAGGCCGAGCTCCGCGTAGGGCCGAAGGCCCGAAGCGTCCCTCAGAGGCCTGACAGCTCGCGAGGCCGAAGGCCGAGCTGCAGGAGTCCAGCTCAAAAGCCCAAAAACTGCGATAAAATTAGAAAATAATACAAAAACAATAATAAAAAAAATAAAGAAAATAAAAAATAAATCTCGAGTCCTCCACTGTCACAGTCGACAAAAAGAGAGGCCCGCGAGGCCCTTGGGCCTCGCGCACAGAGCAAAAAACTAGCTGCATCCCGACTCATTTCTGAATGACATGATTGTTCTCCCAGAAGGAGTTTTGGTAGGGGTCAGTGTTATATACCGTCGTATAGAGGGTGCGCCGGTGACCTAGGGAAAAATCTGACATTTCAGGATTTGCTCCCTGGTCAAAAAATGTTCGACGGCCTGGCTCAACGGTGAAAGTTAGACGGGGGGTGCTCGACCAAATGTCATAGGGAACTGCTGACAGTTTTTAAAGCCGCAAAAATTTTTTCAAAAAAAAAAAAAAAATTTTGCACCAAATTTTCAAAATGGTCCTTCGAGCCGGATTTTTTTGTGGTAGAATCTCTGAGGGACCTAGATTAAAGAAAAAGTGTTTTTGTGATTCTCGGATCCAAGATGGCCGCCGTAGGGCCCGTCAAAGTTTGTATGGGAACTCTTAAACGGGGGGAGATAGGTGGGGAGTGCTCGACCAAATGTCATAGAGGACCCCGAGAGCTGTCAGGTGGGCAAAAAATTTTTGCAAAAAAAATTTTTTTTTTTTTCGAAAAATTTTTTTTCATCCGATCGAGCTGGAAATTGCTGTGCGTGACTTTTGGGCTCTCCAGATTCCGAAAAAATTTTTTTCAGATTTTTTGCACAAAAAAAATTTTGTATGGATTTTTCGAAATAATGGTCCGATCGCGCTGAAATTTGGCATGCGGGCATTATTTGGGCCCAGGAGTGATAATCTGAAGGGCGAGCATCAGGCCGGGAGGCCGAAGGCCGACCCCGCGGAGGGCCGAAGGCCCGGAGCTTCACTCCCGGGGCCCAAGGGGGTCCCGAACCCCAGTAATTTTGGGCGAGGCCGAAGGCCTCGCTGCAGGAGGGCCGGAACATTACCAGAACCAATATAAATCTATGTTAAGCGAGTCCGAAGGGCGAGCTTCAGGGTGGGAGGCCGAAGGCCGACCTTGCGGAGGGCCGAAGGCCCGGAGCTTCGACCCGAGTGCCCAAGCGCGTCACCCCCAAGTAATTTAAAGCGAGGCCGAAGGCCGAGCTCCGAGCAAATCGAGCTACCAAACGTTCAACAACCCCAGTATCTTAATAAGCCGAGCCTGAGGGCCGAAGGCCCGATGGCGAGGCGTCAAGCCCACGAAGGCCGAAGGCCGAGCTCCGCGTAGGGCCGAAGGCCCGGAGCGTCACGATCGAGGTGCTCTCCGCGCGAGCCCGAGGGCCGAAGGCCCGACGGGCGAGCCCACGGGGTGAAACTGCCCTTCCTAACTGTCTTAATAAGCGAACCGGAGGGCCGCAGGCCCGACGGTTCGCTTCGAACCCCAGCGAAGGCCGCAGGCCGAGCTCCGCGTAGGGCCGAAGGCCCGGAGCGTCCCATAGAGGCGCGGTAGCCTGCGAGGCCGGAGGCCGAGCTGCGAGAAAACAAAGCTTAGCCACGTGTAATAAAATATGAGTACCTATATAAGCTGAAGCCCGAAGGCGAAGCTTCGTAGCCGCGAAGGCCGAAGGCCGAGCTCCGCGTAGGGCCGAAGGCCCGAAGCGTCCTACACAGGCGCGCCAGCTCGCGAGGCCGAAGGCCGAGCATCCAGAGTCCAACGCATCCATGCTACTCAATGAAAAAGTATAACATAAAAACGAATCGGAGGGCCATAGGCCCGACGATTCGTTTCGACAACCTGCGAAGGCCGAAGGCCGAGCTCCGCGTAGGGCCGAAGGCCCGAAGCGTCCAACACAGGTGCGCCAGCTCGCGAGGCCGAAGGCCGAGCTGCTTGAGTCCAGAACCCCCATGCTACTCAATGAAAAAGTGTAACATGAAAACGAATCGGAGGGCCGCAGGCCCGACGATTCGTTTCGACAATCTGCGAAGGCCGAAGGCCGAGCTCCGCGTAGGGCCGAAGGCCCGAAGCGTCCCTCAGAGGCGTGACAGCTCGCGAGGCCGAAGGCCGAGCTGCAGGAGTCCAAGGCATCCATGCTACTCAATGAAAAAGTGTAACATGAAAACGAATCGGAGGGCCGCAGGCCCGACGATTCGTTTCGACAATCTGCGAAGGCCGAAGGCCGAGCTCCGCGTAGGGCCGAAGGCCCGAAGCGTCCCTCAGAGGCGTGACAGCTCGCGAGGCCGAAGGCCGAGCTGCAGGAGTCCAAGGCATCCATGCTACTCAATGAAAAAGTGTAACATGAAAACGAATCGGAGGGCCGCAGGCCCGACGATTCGTTTCGACAATCTGCGAAGGCCGAAGGCCGAGCTCCGCGTAGGGCCGAAGGCCCGAAGCGTCCCTCAGAGGCCTGACAGCTCGCGAGGCCGAAGGCCGAGCTGCAGGAGTCCAGCTCAAAAGGCCAAAAACTGCGATAAAAGTAGAAAATAATACAAAATCAATAATAAAAAAATTAAAGAAAATAAAAAATAAATCTCGAGTCCTCTCCACTCGTCCAGTCGACAAAAAGAGAGGCCCGCGAGGCCCTTGGGCCTCGCGCACAGAGCAAAAAACTAGTTAATTAATTAATATTATATATAGCTGCATCCCGACTGATTTCATGTGTATAGTTAATCTCCGGGAAGGAGGTATGGTGGGATGTAATTTCATATACCAACATATAGAGGGCGCTCTGGTGACCTCAGGAAAAATCTGACATTTGAGGATTTAACCTAGACCTAGATTAAAGAAAAAGTGTTTTTGTGATTCTCGGATCCAAGATGGCCGCCGTAGGGCCTGTCAAAGTTTGTATGGGAACTCTTAAACGGGGGGAGATAGGTGGGGGGTGCTCGACCAAATGTCATAGAGGACTCCAAGAGCTGTCAGGTGGGCAAAAAATTTTTGCAAAAAAAAAATTTTTTTTTTTTTCGAAAAAATTTTTTTTATCTGATCGAGCTGGAAATCGCTGTGCGTGACTTTTGGGCTCTCCAGATTCCGAAAAAATTTTTTTCAGATTTTTTGCACAAAAAAAATTTTGTATGGATTTTTCGAAATAATGGTCCGATCGCGCTGAAATTTGGCATGCGGGCATTATTTGGGCCCAGGAGTGATAATCTGAAAAAAAATTTGGAAAAAAATCCAAGATGGCGGCGACCCCGAACAAAAAGTCAAAATCCCAAGTAAGTTAAGCGAGCCCGAAGGGCGAGCTTCAGGCCGGGAGGCCGAAGGCCGACCCCGCGGAGGGCCGAAGGCCCGGAGCTTCACTCCCGGGGCCCCAGAGGGTCCCCAACCCCAGTAATTTTGGGCGAGGCCGAAGGCCTCGCTGCAGGAGGGCCGGAACATTACCAGAACCAATATAAATCTAAGTTAAGCGAGCCCGAAGGGCGAGCTTCAGGGTGGGAGGCCGAAGGCCGACCTTGCGGAGGGCCGAAGGCCCGGAGCTTCGACCCGAGTGCCCAAGCGCGTCACCTCCAAGTAATTTAAAGCGAGGCCGAAGGCCGAGCTCCGAGCAAATCGAGCTACCAAGCGTTCAACAACTCCAGTGTCTTAATAAGCCGAGCCTGAGGGCCGAAGGCCCGATGGCGAGGCGTCAAGCCCGCGAAGGCCGAAGGCCGAGCTCCGCGTAGGGCCGAAGGCCCGGAGCGTCACGATCGAGGTGCTCTCCGCGCGAGCCCGAGGGCCGAAGGCCCGACGGGCGAGCCCACGCGGTGAAACTGCCCTTCCTAACTGTCTTAATAAGCGAACCGGAGGGCCGCAGGCCCGACGGTTCGCTTCAAACCCCAGCGAAGGCCGCAGGCCGAGCTCCGCGTAGGGCCGAAGGCCCGGAGCGTCCCATAGAGGCGCGGTAGCCTGCGAGGCCGGAGGCCGAGCTGCGAGAAAACAAAGCTTTTCTACTTATAATAAAATCTGTGTAACTATTTAAGCTGAGCCTGAGGGCCGAAGGCCCGAAGGCGAAGCTTCGTACCCGCGAAGGCCGAAGGCCGAGCTCCGCGTAGGGCCGAAGGCCCGAAGCGTCCAACATAGGCGAGCTAGCACGCGAGGCCGAAGGCCGAGCTGCTTGAGTCCAGAACTCCTATGCTACTCAATGAAAAAGTATAACTTGAAAACGAATCGGAGGGCCGCAGGCCCGACGATTCGTTTCGACAACCTGCGAAGGCCAAAGGCCGAGCTCCGCGTAGGGCCGAAGGCCCGAAGCGTCCAACACAGGCGCGCCAGCTCGCGAGGCCGAAGGCCGAGCTGCATGAGTCCAGAACTCCCATGCTACTCAATGAAAAAGTGTAACATGAAAACGAATCGGAGGGCCGCAGGCCCGACGATTCGTTTCGACAATCCGCGAAGGCCGAAGGCCGAGCTCCGCGTAGGGCCGAAGGCCCGAAGCGTCCCTCCGAGGCGTGAAAGCTCGCGAGGCCGAAGGCCGAGCTGCAGGAGTCCAGTTCACAAGCCCTATTACTGCGACAAAAGTAAAAATTAATACAAAAATAAAAATAAAAAAATTAAAGAAAATAAAAAATAAATCTCGAGTCCTCCACTCATCCAGTCGACAAAAAGAGAGGCCCGCGAGGCCCTTGGGCCTCGCGCACAGAGCAAAAAACTAGTTAATAATATATATAGCTGCATTACCACTCATTTCTGAATGACATGATTGTTCTCCCGGAAGGAGTTACGGTGGGGGTTAGTGTTATATACCGTCGTATAGAGGGCGCGCCGGTGACCTAGGGAAAAATCTGACATTTCAGGATTTGCTCCCTGGTCGAAAAATGTTCGACGGCCTGGCTAAACGGTGAGACCTAGGTGGGGGGTGCTCGACCAAATGTCATAGGGAACTGCCGACAGTTTTTGAAGCCGCAAAAATTTTTGCAAAAAAAAAAAAAAAATTTTGCACCAAATTTTCAAAATGGTCCTTCGAGCCGGATTTTTTTGTGGTAGAATCTCTTAGGGTCCTAGATTAAAGAAAATGTGTTTTTGTGATTCTCGGATCCAAGATGGCCGCCGTAGGGCCCGTCAAAGTTTGTATGGGAACTCTTAAACGGGGGGAGATAGGTGGGGGGTGCTCGACCAAATGTCATAGAGGACCCCGAGAGCTGTCAGGTGGGCAAAAAATTTTTGCAAAAAAAATTTTTTTTTTTTTTCAAAAAATTTTTTTTCATCCGATCGAGCTGGAAATCGCTGTGCGTGACTTTTGGGCTCTCCAGATTCCGAAAAAATTTTTTTCAGATTTTTTGCACAAAAAAAATTTTGTATGGATTTTTCGAAATAATGGTCCGATCGCGCTGAAATTTGGCATGCGGGCATTATTTGGGCCCAGGAATAATAATCTGAAAAAAAATTTTGAAAAAAATCCAAGATGGCGGCGACCCCGAACAAAAAGTCAAAATCCCAAGTAAGTTAAGCGAGCCCGAAGGGCGAGCTTCAGGCCGGGAGGCCGAAGGCCGACCCCGCGGAGGGCCGAAGGCCCGGAGCTTCACTCCCGGGGCCCATGGGGGTCCCGAACCCCAGTAATTTTGGGCGAGGCCGAAGGCCTCGCTGCAGGAGGGCCGGAACATTACCAGAACCAATATAAATCTATGTTAAGCGAGCCCGAAGGGCGAGCTTCAGGGTGGGAGGCCGAAGGCCGACCTCGCGGAGGGCCGAAGGCCCGGAGCTTCACCCCGAGGGCCCAAGTGCGTCACCTCCAAGTAATTTAAAGCGAGGCCGAAGGCCGAGCTCCGAGCAAATCGAGCTACCAAGCGTTCAACAACCCCAGTATCTTAATAAGCCGAGCCTGAGGGCCGAAGGCCCGATGGCGAGGCGTCAAGCCCGCGAAGGCCGAAGGCCGAGCTCCGCGTAGGGCCGAAGGCCCGGAGCGTCACGATCGAGGTGCTCTCCGCGCGAGCCCGAGGGCCGAAGGCCCGACGGGCGAGCCCACGCGGTGAAACTGCCCTTCCTAACTGTCTTAATAAGCGAACCGGAGGGCCGCAGGCCCGACGGTTCGCTTCGAACCCCAGCGAAGGCCGCAGGCCGAGCTCCGCGTAGGGCCGAAGGCCCGGAGCGTCCCATAGAGGCGCGGTAGCCTGCGAGGCCGGAGGCCGAGCTGCGAGAATGCAAAGCTTTTCTTTGTATTATAACACCTGAGTAATTATATAAGCTGAGCCTGAGGGCCGAAGGCCCGAAGGCGAAGCTTCGTAGCCGCGAAGGCCGAAGGCCGAGCTCCGCGTAGGGCCGAAGGCCCGAAGCGTCCAACACAGGCGCGCCAGCTCGCGAGGCCGAAGGCCGAGCTGCCAGAGTCCAACGCATCCATGCTACTCAATGAAAAAGTGTAACATGAAAACGAATCGGAGGGCCGTAGGCCCGACGATTCGTTTCGACAACTTGCGAAGGCCGAAGGCCGAGCTCCGCGTAGGGCCGAAGGCCCGAAGCGTCCAACACAGGCGCGCCAGCTCGCGAGGCCGAAGGCCGAGCTGCTTGAGTCCAGCGCTCCCATGCTACGCAATGAAATTATCGAATCGGAGGGCCGCAGGCCCGACGATTCGTTTCGACAATCCGCGAAGGCCGAAGGCCGAGCTCCGCGTAGGGCCGAAGGCCCGAAGCGTCCCTCAGAGGCGTGACAGCTCGCGAGGCCGAAGGCCGAGCTGCAGGAGTCCAAGGCATCCATGCTACTCAATGAAAAAGTGTAACATGAAAACGAATCGGAGGGCCGCAGGCCCGACGATTCGTTTCGACAATCTGCGAAGGCCGAAGGCCGAGCTCCGCGTAGGGCCGAAGGCCCGAAGCGTCCCTCAGAGGCCTGACAGCTCGCGAGGCCGAAGGCCGAGCTGCAGGAGTCCAGCTCAAAAGCCCAAAAACTGCGATAAAATTAGAAAATAATACAAAATCAATAATAAAAAAACTAAAGAAAATAAAAAAAATATCTCCAATACCCCACCCCTCCAGTCGACAAAAAGAGAGGCCCGCGAGGCCCTTGGGCCTCGCGCACAGAGCAAAAAACTAGTTATTAATAATATATATAGCTGCATTACCACTCATTTCTGAATGACATGATTGTTCTCCCGGAAGGAGTTACGGTGGGGGTTAGTGTTATATACCGTCGTATAGAGGGCGCGCCGGTGACCTAGGGAAAAATCTGACATTTCAGGATTTGCTCCCTGGTCGAAAAATGTTCGACGGCCTGGCTAAACGGTGAGACCTAGGTGGGGGGTGCTCGACCAAATGTCATAGGGAACTGCCGACAGTTTTTGAAGCCGCAAAAATTTTTGCAAAAAAAAAAAAAAAATTTTGCACCAAATTTTCAAAATGGTCCTTCGAGCCGGATTTTTTTGTGGTAGAATCTCTTAGGGTCCTAGATTAAAGAAAATGTGTTTTTGTGATTCTCGGATCCAAGATGGCCGCCGTAGGGCCCGTCAAAGTTTGTATGGGAACTCTTAAACGGGGGGAGATAGGTGGGGGGTGCTCGACCAAATGTCATAGAGGACCCCGAGAGCTGTCAGGTGGGCAAAAAATTTTTGCAAAAAAAATTTTTTTTTTTTTTCAAAAAATTTTTTTTCATCCGATCGAGCTGGAAATCGCTGTGCGTGACTTTTGGGCTCTCCAGATTCCGAAAAAATTTTTTTCAGATTTTTTGCACAAAAAAAATTTTGTATGGATTTTTCGAAATAATGGTCCGATCGCGCTGAAATTTGGCATGCGGGCATTATTTGGGCCCAGGAATAATAATCTGAAAAAAAATTTTGAAAAAAATCCAAGATGGCGGCGACCCCGAACAAAAAGTCAAAATCCCAAGTAAGTTAAGCGAGCCCGAAGGGCGAGCTTCAGGCCGGGAGGCCGAAGGCCGACCCCGCGGAGGGCCGAAGGCCCGGAGCTTCACTCCCGGGGCCCATGGGGGTCCCGAACCCCAGTAATTTTGGGCGAGGCCGAAGGCCTCGCTGCAGGAGGGCCGGAACATTACCAGAACCAATATAAATCTATGTTAAGCGAGCCCGAAGGGCGAGCTTCAGGGTGGGAGGCCGAAGGCCGACCTCGCGGAGGGCCGAAGGCCCGGAGCTTCACCCCGAGGGCCCAAGTGCGTCACCTCCAAGTAATTTAAAGCGAGGCCGAAGGCCGAGCTCCGAGCAAATCGAGCTACCAAGCGTTCAACAACCCCAGTATCTTAATAAGCCGAGCCTGAGGGCCGAAGGCCCGATGGCGAGGCGTCAAGCCCGCGAAGGCCGAAGGCCGAGCTCCGCGTAGGGCCGAAGGCCCGGAGCGTCACGATCGAGGTGCTCTCCGCGCGAGCCCGAGGGCCGAAGGCCCGACGGGCGAGCCCACGCGGTGAAACTGCCCTTCCTAACTGTCTTAATAAGCGAACCGGAGGGCCGCAGGCCCGACGGTTCGCTTCGAACCCCAGCGAAGGCCGCAGGCCGAGCTCCGCGTAGGGCCGAAGGCCCGGAGCGTCCCATAGAGGCGCGGTAGCCTGCGAGGCCGGAGGCCGAGCTGCGAGAATGCAAAGCTTTTCTTTGTATTATAACACCTGAGTAATTATATAAGCTGAGCCTGAGGGCCGAAGGCCCGAAGGCGAAGCTTCGTAGCCGCGAAGGCCGAAGGCCGAGCTCCGCGTAGGGCCGAAGGCCCGAAGCGTCCAACACAGGCGTGCCAGCTCGCGAGGCCGAAGGCCGAGCTGCCAGAGTCCAACGCATCCATGCTACTCAATGAAAAAGTGTAACATGAAAACGAATCGGAGGGCCGTAGGCCCGACGATTCGTTTCGACAACTTGCGAAGGCCGAAGGCCGAGCTCCGCGTAGGGCCGAAGGCCCGAAGCGTCCAACACAGGCGCGCCAGCTCGCGAGGCCGAAGGCCGAGCTGCTTGAGTCCAGCGCTCCCATGCTACGCAATGAAATTATCGAATCGGAGGGCCGCAGGCCCGACGATTCGTTTCGACAATCCGCGAAGGCCGAAGGCCGAGCTCCGCGTAGGGCCGAAGGCCCGAAGCGTCCCTCAGAGGCGTGACAGCTCGCGAGGCCGAAGGCCGAGCTGCAGGAGTCCAAGGCATCCATGCTACTCAATGAAAAAGTGTAACATGAAAACGAATCGGAGGGCCGCAGGCCCGACGATTCGTTTCGACAATCTGCGAAGGCCGAAGGCCGAGCTCCGCGTAGGGCCGAAGGCCCGAAGCGTCCCTCAGAGGCCTGACAGCTCGCGAGGCCGAAGGCCGAGCTGCAGGAGTCCAGCTCAAAAGCCCAAAAACTGCGATAAAATTAGAAAATAATACAAAATCAATAATAAAAAAACTAAAGAAAATAAAAAAAATATCTCCAATACCCCACCCCTCCAGTCGACAAAAAGAGAGGCCCGCGAGGCCCTTGGGCCTCGCGCACAGAGCAAAAAACTAGTTAGTATTATATATAGCCGCAACCCGACTGATTGTTGTTGACATGGTTCTGTGGCTCCCTGGGTGGGACCTACGGTCTCGTGTCGTATACCATCGTGTAGGGTCTGGTCCCAAACAGGGAGAAAAAATCCGTAACCGGGTCTACCTCGAAAGACCGTCTTTTCGATCGACGGCCCGGCCAAACGGTAGCACCTGGGTGGGGGGTGGTCGACCAAATGTCATAGGGAACTGCCGGCAGTTTTTGAAGCCGCAAAAATTTTTGGAAAAAAGTAAAAAAATTTTTGCACCCGATTTTCAAGTTGGTCCTTTGAGCCTGATTTTTTTGCGGCAGAACCTCTGAGGGTCATAGATTAGAAAAATATTTTTTTTGTAATTTTGGAATCCAAGATGGCCGCCGTACGGCCCGTCAAAGTTTGTATGGCAACTTTTAAACGGGGGGAGATAGGTGGGGGGTGCTCGACCAAATGTCATAGAGGACCCCGAGAGCTATCCGGTGGGAAAAAAAAATTGGCAAAAAACTTTTTTTTTTTTTTTCAAAAATTTAAAAATGATACTAGCGGGCCAGAAATCGCTGTGCTTAATAGTCGGGCCCCCGAGATTAGAAAAAAAATTTTTTTGGATTTTTTGCGCAAAAAAAAAATTTGTATGGATTTTTCGAAATAATGATCTGAGCGCGCTAAAATTTTGCATAGGCACACTTTGGGGGCTCGAGAGTAATATTCTAAAAAAATTTTTGGGAAAAAATTCAAGATGGCGGCGCCCCGGGGCAAAAACAAAATTCATGGATCGGGCCAATTTTTTTTGCCCATTTTGAAACTGTTGATGAGCGTTTAGGGATTTGAAATTTTAACAGTATGATTCAGTTGAGCTCTGGATTAGACAAGACGTATTTTGGACTTTCTAGAATTCAAGATGGCCGCCGTATGGGTGTTCAAACTTTGTATGGGAACTTTTGAACGGAGAGAGTTAGGTAGAGGGTGCTCGAACAAATGTCGTACAGTATCTCAAGAGCCATCAGATGGACAAAAAATTTTAGCAAAAAAATTTTTTTTACTTTTTTTCAAAAAATTTTTTTTATTCGATCGGTTCGGAAATCGCTGTGCGTGACTTTTGGGCTCTCCAAATTCCGAAAAAATTTTTTTTGGATTTTTTGCACAAAAAAAATTTTGTATGGATTTTTCGAAATAATGACCCGAGCGCGCTAAAATTTTGCATAGATGTACTTGAGAGACCCTAAAGTAATATTCGAAAAAAAAAATTTGGAAAAAAATTCAAGATGGCGGCGCCCGGGACAAAAACGAAAATTCATGGATCGGACCAATTTTTTTTGCTCATTTTGAAACTGTTGTTGGGCTCTTAGGGTTCTGAAATTTTCACGGTAGGATAAGATTGGGCTCTTAATTGGACAAAAAGTGTTTTGGACTTTCTAAAATTCAAGATGGCCGCCATATGGTCGTTCAAAGTTTGTATGGGAACTTTTGAATGGAGAGAGATAGGTGGGGGGTGCTTTAACAAGTCTCATAGAACATCTCAATAGCTTTTCAAAAAATATTTTTTTGGATTTTTTGGACAAAAAAAAATTTGTATGGAATTTGCCTCTGAGAAAAAAGTTAGTATGGTAACTTTTCAACGGAGAGATAGGTGGGGGGTGCTTTAACAAATCTTATAGAAATTTTTCAATAGCTATTCAAAAAATATTTTTTTGAATTTTTTTGGACAAAAAAAAATTTGTATGGAATTTCCTCAGAGGCGCCCAGCTAAGGCCGAAAGCCGAGCTCCCAGTAGAACCGAAGGCCCCAAAGCGTCGCATAGCGAGGCCATAGGCCGAGCTGCCAGAGCCTAGCGCTCCCATGCTACATAATGGATTAGTGGGGGTAGTCTCGGTAAATTAAAATTAATAAAAAAAAACTATATCCGCGTGACCAGACCATGGCCCAATCGCGGCTTATCAATCTTGGTATATTAGCCATCGATCAACATATGAATTTTTGAAGTTATTGCTGAGTTTGCAGCTGCCAAAGTAAGAAAGAAGTAATTTTAATTGTATAACAACTCTTTTTCTGTCTTATTAATTATTGCGTTTTGTTATTTATTCAATATAATAAATATAAAGTATCCATGTCCTTGAGCATACAAATTTTATTTTCCTTGCTTTTTACTTTCTTTGGGGCGACACCACCAGCTTCCACACCGGGGGCCACCCAAGATAGCTACGTCACTGTCAGCGGCTCACAAAACAGAGCCGCGGGAGGTCCAGAACATTGCCTGATCCAATATAAATCTGTTAGATAGACGGGATAGACTACTAACCGGAGGGCCAATGATTCGGCTCGAACTATGTCTGCAAAGGCGGCAAGCGGTTGTCCGCTCCGGACGTTTGGCCTTAATAATCCGAGTTCTAAGCAAAACTTTGAAGAGAGAGGTCAAAAAAAAGATAGAAAGAGAGAGAGAAAAATATTTTTATAAGAAAACCTAACTTAAAAAGAGAGATAAATAAAGGATACCTAATAATAATAATTAAAAATAATTCTTATTGTATTACCTTTTAACCTAACCCTTAAACGGGCAAGACTCGAAAAAATCGTGGGTTCAAGCCTCAACGCCATTATATAGAACGAAAAACTCTGTACAAGAAAAAATACAAAAAGATTGTGCTATAGGGTGGCCGTTTTTAGACCGGTGCCCTATAAAGGGTTAATTTGATACCCGCCCACACGCATTTTATAAGCTACTTATAGTTGGAAATTTCTAAGAATTAACTTATGACACATTAGAATTGAGCCTTATATGTGTTAGTTTTTAGTAAAACGTCCCACTTTGTCGCTTATCATAAAGACGAGATTCCTTGTGTCTTCGTAATTATGAATAAACTGACAAAGCGGCTTTATGGCCAACGACAAAAGGGGTGTTTTACTAAACTCACTCGCATATTATATGACGTTTAGACTATCGGGAAAACGGTTAGCCTTACCCTCATATTAATATGGTTTAATCTATAACTGTCAAAAAAGTTAATTCTTAGAAATTTTCAACTATAATTGAATTACCACTAAGTACGTATTTATTACACATATTACATAGGTACCTACTTACAAATGTTTTCGTACAAAAATATTTATTGTTAAATGCCTATAGGAGGCTATAGGGTGCCTAATGCGTTTATACGCATAGTTAATAGGAGAGGGCCTACGTCCAAGCAGTGGACTATCATAGGCTGATGATGATGATGATGAAATGCCTATACCTATCTACTTATCGAACTATTGAATTTTCTTAAACATCCAATAAAACTATTGTTGTTATGTTCCTTATAATAGGCTGCGAAGTACGTATGACGTTTTATTCAGATGCGACTAAGGAATAAGGAAGTGTGTCAATGGAATTTAATACAAATATTGAAAGCCTAGGCCGGCTGTTAGGCATGTTTGAGAAAAGTACTATACATACCTCGGCCAGAAATATGGGATTGCCGGGAAATAAAATCATTACTATAATATATGTTTATTCTTTTTTTATGAACTACCTACTGTTCCTAATTTATTGATGAATAGGTGCTATACTCTAATGTTTAATTATAATGTATAAATTGCAATATTGTAAGCTAAATAGAGCTAATTGTAGCTAAATAGAGAGAAATGTAAAATTGTTCAAACCCAAGAAATTATGTAAACGTATTGTAATAGAACAGTATTAATAATATTTAATATAATAATACAAAACTAAAACAAATAATTAACCATCAATTTTTATTAAGAGACATTAAATTTTATTAAGAGACATTAAAAACTTTTCTAGGCACGTAATAGTTTTTGCCATGTGTACAAAATGGACATAGTTACACGATTACCTTCCAACCTACATGAGTTTGACATAAATAGTACATTGTGCATCAAGGGAGGTAAGTACGGAATTACTAACAAGAGTGTTTCAATTACTCGAGTTAGTATATTCCGCTTAACGCCCCGTGATGCATACAATGTTTTTCATCACACTTGCCGACAAAAAATAGGTTTTAAGACAAAATATTATTAAATGACGTACTGACACTTCTATTACTCCCTAGGGAATTTCACTTTTCTATTACTGTCGCTGCGCATGCAAGCAATGGCGCGCTTAGACAGCAAGTGTGATGAAAAATTGATTACCTACTTTTGCAGTTGACAGAAAGTTTTGATTACCTACTTTTGTGAGTTGGAATTATTATCATAACGTCCAAATATTTTTCTGAAAACTCACAACTGTTGTTAGACGAAAAAAGCAGCAAAAATAAAAAAATAAAGAAGCGAAATAACCAAGATATCATAACATCTTTAATCATACTTATTGTTTACTATATTAATTGTGCCGTGTGGTAACGGCAGTAAGAATACATTTGTCACCACCCCAACTCCTCCTGCGAGTCGTAAGATTCGACTAAGGGATTGAAGTGTCACTGACCATAAATATTGATGATCGGGCAGCAACGTCATCATAGTGGACACATTACTGCGATGGCCAATCCGCTTGCCCAGCGTGGCGATTACGGTCATTTTCCTCCTAATGCGATTATACGCATAGTTAATAGGAGAGGTCTACGTCCAGCAGTGGAGTATCATAGGCGGATGATGACTATAATTAATAATTTACCAGAAACTTTATTTCCCTTAAATTCAATTTCAATAATTTTATTTCGCAGAGTCATCGAAATCCGTATTTATCACATGCAATATGTGGCATTATTTATCACATTGTCATCCAAATTAGCTACCAGAACAGTCAAGTTCTATAATGTTACCAGGAAACTGCTGTCAGTAAATAGGTTAGGTTAGGTTAAAACTGTGACCGCTTAGAAAATAAAACTGCGACCAGGAAGTAGGTTAGGTTAGGTAAGAACTGTGACCTCTTTTTAAATGAAACCGCTATCAGAAAGTAGATTAGGTTAGGTTAGTACTGTGACCGCTTAGACAATTAAACTTCGACAGGAAGTAGGTTAGGTTAGGTAGGAACTGTGACCTCCTGTTAAATGAAACCGCTATCAGAAAGTAGGTTAGGTTAGGTTAGAACTGTGACCCCTTAGAACATTAGACTGTCATCAGGAAGTAGAAAAGGTTAGAACTGTGACCCCTCCACAACATGAAACTGCTGTTAGACAATAGGTTAGGTTAGGTTAGAACTGTGACCCCCCCAACAAAACGAAACTGCTGTCAGGACAATAGGTTAGGTTAGGTTAGAACTGCGACCCTCCACAACATGAAACTGCTGTCAGACAATAGGTTAGGTTAGGTTAGAACTGCGACCCTCCACAACATGAAACTGCTGTCAGACAATAGGTTAGGTTAGGTTAGAACTGCGACCCCCCACAAAATTAAACTGCTGTCAGACAATAGGTTAGGTTAGAACTGCGACCCTCCACAACATGAAAACTGCTGTCAGACAATAGGTTAGGTTAGGTTAGAACTGTGACCCCTTAAAAAATTAAACTGCCATCAGAAAGTAAGGTAGGTTGGGTTAGAACTGTGATAACTTAAATTTTGGCATAATGAATATTATGTTAAATAACTGTCGGGAAACAATAAAAAGGCACACCACCGCTCTCCTCCCTTCCAATCGCAGAATCCAACGCCTAGGCAAAACTTTCTTTAACTGTAGCCTAAAATTCTTTTCTTTCGGCCTCTTGCCTCCCCGATAAAGAGCCGCCGCGAGGCCCTCGGGCCTCGCGCACAAAAAAATAACTAGTTAATATTATTATAGCTGCATCCCGACTCATTTCTAAACGATACACTTTATTTCGCAACGGTAAGTACTGGCTGAGAAAAAGTTGGTGATTTGTATAGAGGAGCAAAAACGTAGATCCGGAAAAATATGGAGATTGGTCTACTGGAAAAGACCATTTTTTTGATCGACGGCCTGGCTAAACGGTGAGACCTAGGTGGGGGGTGCTCGACCAAATGTCATAGGGAACTGCTGACAGTTTTTGAAGCCGCAAAAATTTTTGCCAAAAAAAAAAAAAATTTTGCACCCAATTTTCAAAATGGTCCTTCGAACCGGATTTTTTTGTGGTAGAATCTCTGAGGGTCCTAGATTAAAGAAAAAGTGTTTTTGTGATTCTTGGATCCAAGATGGCCGCCGTAGGGCCCGTCAAAGTTTGTATGGGAACTCTTAAACGGGGGGAGATACGTGGGGGGTGCTCGACCAAATGTCATAGAGGACCCCAAGAGCTGTCAGGTGGGCAAAAAATTTTTGCAAAAAAAATTTTTTTTTTTTTTTTTCGAAAATTTTTTTTTTCATCTGATCGAGCTAGAAATCGCTGTGCGTGACTTTTGGGCTCTCCAGATTCCGAAAAAAATTCCCGACGAAGGCCCGACGGGCGAGCCCACGCGGTGAAACTGCCCTTCCTAACTGTCTTAATAAGCGAACCGGAGGGCCGCAGGCCCGACGGGTTCGCTTCGAACCTCAGCGAAGGCCGCAGGCCGAGCTCCGCGTAGGGCCGAAGGGCAGGCCCCGATAGCCTGCGAGGCCGGAGGCCGAGCTGCGAGAAAACAAAGCTTTTCTACGTATAATAAAATCTGTGTAACTATATAAGCTGAGCCGGAGGGCCGAAGGCCCGAAGGCGAAGCTTCGTAGCCGCGAAGGCTGAAGGCCGAGCTCCCGCGTAGGGCCGAAGGCCCGAAGCGTCCAATACAGGCGAGCCAGCTCGCGAGGCCGAAGGCCGAGCTGCTTGAGTCCAGAACTCCCATGCTACTCAATGAAAAAGTGTAACATGAAAACGAATCGGAGGGCCGCAGGCCCGACGATTCGTTTCGACAATCTGCGAAGGCCGAAGGCCGAGCTCCGCGTAGGGCCGAAGGCCCGAAGCGTCCAACACAGGCGCGCCAGCTCGCGAGGCCGAAGGCCGAGCT